>BQNB010057541.1:9257-38170 GCA_026074375.1 Tanacetum coccineum | reverse complement strand
CTCGTTTGTGAGTTTTCTATTAATAAGGTCTAAAAACGGGTTGATACGGCGTATCCAATGTCTTGGATACGGCGTATCAGAGGTTTCTTGTAGTAGGGACCATGTTTGATATCTTCCAGAATCTTCACATTCTATAACTTGAATACAGCGTATTGCCTTCTTCTAGATATTGCGTGTTGATCTTGTTTCCTTCGTGGTCTTTGGTGAAGTCCAGGCACGGATACTTCGTATCTTCCTTGATAGATACGGCGTATTAGTATGTCAGAATCAGTAATCTTCAAAATATCTTCGTTTAAGCTCCAGAATGCGCGCCTTTTAGTTCAAGTTTCACCAAGTACTCCATAATTACTGGAATTCTCAAAAATAAACGATTAAGTAACAATTCTTTGCAAATCGTGGTTTAAAGCGTATTCTTGAAAGAACCGTGGGAGAAAATCGTGCCTCTTGGTCGGATAAATTAGATGATGCACTTTGGGCTTTCCGCACAGCTTACAAAACACCCATCGGGTGTACTCCATATAAGTTAGACTGAAGATTTTCTCGGGCAAGCTTAAGACCCGCTGGAGTGGACCATTCACTGTAACCCAAGTTTTTCCTTATGGCATTGTCGAGTTATCTCAAAACTCCAGGCCAAATTTCAAAGTGAATGGTCATCGTTTGAAACACTACTTTGGAGGGGACGTACCAACCGAGGTTGTCCCAGATCTCCAGACGTTCCCCATGGACCAATAAATTCAAGGGACGGGTCAAGCGTCGGGACCTTAAACAAGCGCTTCGTGGGAGGCACCCCATGCTTATCAGTAGTAGTAAAGTGTTTTTGTGTGAGGAGGCTTACATTTTCCATTACCCGTGTTTTGTCTATGTTTTGTGTGCTTTGTGTTGTATGTCCAGGATTTCGCGGTTTGTGAAGACTCTCAGGTATCCACAAGAGTTTCACATCCTCAGCTTCATTTTGGGAATCCAGTATCCAAATCTAATCAACTAACGTTTTATCTTTTGGCACACTTCATAAACGGCCTTAGATTTGGCACACTTAATAAACGGCCTCAGATTTACGTAGTACCCCTTTAAACATCGGGGACGATTTAGTTCTAGTATGGGGGGATTTCGATTTGATTTGTTTGCCTGCAGCCTTGCTGTCACGTAATCCTGTTTTACCACCAAAATATTCGCCAAAATACCAAAAAAAATGAAAAATGTAAAAATTTTTCAAAAATAAAATAAGTGTTTTTGTCCATAATTTAGACTTTCCTAATGGTAGATTGAGAAATAAATTTTGACGATCGATCGGGCCGTGTTGAGCCCATAGCTTTGTCCCTTAACCTTTATAAATAAGTTTATTAGGCTAGCTTTCCGGATCTTTTATTAGGGATTTTAAATTTGCGAAAACGAAAAAAATGATAGTGTTATTTTAAAGTAGATACTAAACAAGGATTATTTGGAAATCTAAAAGCTTTATAAGTGTACTTGTCGCTTTTCCTTCACCAGAAGCTCTACCTACTAATTAAATGTGCTTAATTTTGCTTTACTTAAAAAACCGAAATTTCTAAAAAGAACTCTTTCTGAAAAACGAAAATATTCCATCTTAGTTCAGCCTTATACTTGGTTTCTAAAACGAAATTTTCTCTATACGAAAATATTTGGGCAAAATGATAAAGAAATAAAATAATAATAATAATTAATAATAAAAAACTGTGGCTTGATAAAGGATTAACTACTGCATCTTGCCGGCTCACAACCGATGTTGCAGTCTTCAAACAAGCCCTATGTGAGATAAATAAATCTGTACGTTTCCTCAATAAAAACCGCGTCAGACGTAAGTCACATACTTCTTGTCGGAGGCGTTGGCCGATGTTGTAGTCATGTAAAGATGACGTAGTAAGAGTATATTAGCAATAAATGAATAATAGGGATAATTTAATGGTTAAGGATTTCTTTTTCTAAAACGCTAGTAATAATTTGAACCATAGAATAACTTGCTTTAAGACTTCAAAAATTGTTGTTGCCCGTCGGTAGATTTATTTTCGATAAGCATCTCCCGTGGGTGTCAAAAACCTGCAACTTAGCTGATGAGCTTGGACGATCAAGAAGAAAGGTCCGTCACATGGAATAGCCTCACCAATGAGATCATTAAATTTTTGATGTTTACGTGCTTTGAGTAGCATTGTTTATTTAGCAGTAAATCTAAGAAATTCGGCCTAAAAGGGTGGAGTATCCCGCTATTACATTGCGAACATTCTTCTGTGGGGTCTCAACCTGATAACCTAAGTCGAACTCGGCTGGATACTATCGAGAATGTGCTAGTTGGTGGGTGATCTAGTCTTTTCCCCAGATTTCTTCAGAAATATCGTTATGCACATAAACTACACTACTTTCTAAAAACTGTCGATCTAAAGTTAACTTAAAATTAAGCACAATCACTCTAATTGAATAATTGTTGGGAGCGAAAAGTTGATAAGTAGTGTTAGCATCTTTACTTGTACTTAACAGTGATTTCATTTTTATGCTTAGCTTGGGATTAGTGAAAAATCAGGGACGATGAATTTATCCATTCGGACATCCATAGATTATTCTATGGGCGCTTCGCATTCTATGATCCCAGTGTTTATAAAATAAAGGAAGTCAAACGTGTTAGTTAGTTAAGAAATGAAAAAGGAAAAATCCAAAAAAATTAGGGATAGTTAGTGTAAATATAAAAGATGGGGGGGGTTTGGAAAAAAACGGGACTGTAGAAGCCATTATTCTATAGTTCCCCTTGACGAACACTTAGCCACTTTTCGAGGTTATTAGTCAAGGGGGATTGAGATTCTTGGTTTTCTTAAGTGTTTACTTCATAACATTGCGTGAGAACATGGCAATATCTTAGTATGAGGGATTTTGGTATGTGCTTAATTACACATACCATTTTCCATCAAAAACGGACTTAAATGACTAAAAACGTACCAAAAATACATTGTATTGTATGTTTTGCATTTGTATTGTGCAGGAAACGGATATTCAAGAAAAGGACAAAAAGAAAGCCAAAAACAAACAAAACCGAGCACGGAATGGAAAAGACAAAGTCAAATCGAAGCCAAAGTCAGTCAAAGTCAAAAAGTCAACAGGTAAGTCAACCCCGACAAAGTCTAAAGTCAACCAAATGAAGAAAATACAACTTGAGGGACTAAAATTGCCAAAAACCTCAAGTGTATTACAGAATACAGACAAGGCTGACATTGCATACCGAGAACAGTATACTTTAGGGCCAGTTCTGCCAAACCCTAAAGTTATCATTAAATGCGAAGTTTGCAATGAAGTTATATGAGACGAGGGGACAAAGCTGTCAACTTACCCAAAATCATTTTTCTCGCCCAAACAAACCCAAGAACCAATCACGGGGTCTCTTCTCCCCTGCAACCTCTACAACCCCTTGGTCAGACCCCTCCCGCCTCCTCCACTATCAACACCTCCCCAGTTATAATGCCAAAGTTGGAAATCTCAACCACTTTCAAGCATTTCGATGCTATGATTACTCAAAAGAAGCACAAAAGAAATTGAAAGGCTGAGATCTGTTTTAGAATCACCTCACACAACAAGACACTTAAGGTTTTTGCTCTTACAAAGAACACAGAAGAAAGAAGAGAAGGGAAGACGAATAACCAAACCTTAATATCGTTTTCTATAATAGGGCCATTGTAACCCTAAGAAAAGAGAGCTAGTTCTAATTAAATTATCAGCTTATTTTTTTATGCAATTTTACTTTTCCAAGTCTTGTAACTTCAATTTTCGTCTTAATGCAAATTTGGAGTTTTTAAGTCAATTCTTGAATCTTTGTATTTCATTTGTTAAAAGTATCACTTAATATGTTTTAAGTTCTTATAAAATCATATAAGTAATTTGTTTTAACTCAAATACTAAGAAGTTAAGTTAAGTTCACAAAAGATTCCACACACAATATACCACAAGCTTATGGATGAAAGTCATTTTTGGATGGGCTTATGGACACTACGAGCTTGTCTTGAACAAAGCTAGGAGCTCGCAGATTATAGCTTGTAAAAGCTTAAGCCAGCCTCTAGTTTAAGCAAGGCGAGTAAGTCTCTCTTTCTGTCTTTACTTATTTACTGTAGATCTTCTTATTAGTACTTATTTATTGTTGATGTTTATGCTTTGTTATGATGTTTAGTGCTTATTTTGCTTAGACTTCAGTTTGAAAACAATTTGTGCAAATTTCTTAGTTAGTACTAGGTAGTATGTTTAGTTAATACTGTTAGATTGATTTAGCTTATTTAAGGCTTATTACTGATTGAAATCTAGCTTATGAGTGCCTTATTTTGTTATTTGATAATCTGTTTTTAAGAATTTAGGATCAAATCAGCTTGTAATAAAAAAAATGACTTTTGAAAACTTTAAGGGGTGTTTGGAGCAAGCAGTACTAACCTATAGCTAGTACTGCTAGTTCTCTTTCGGGATTTCAAAGCTAGCGGTACTAACTCAAAGCTAGCAGTACTAACTCCAAGTTAGTACTGGTAGTTAATACTGGGGGGGGTATACTCGATGGTTCATTTTTGCTTATTAGCTTATTATTTCTGCTTATTTAAGATTTGCTTAGCTTTTTAGAGTAGATTAAGCCCATTTTCGTTTACTGTCTTTAGTAGAGCTTATTTAAGCTTATTTGCCTTTTCAAAGTAATTTTATTAAGAGTTTATCAGTTTTTAGTTTTTTAGCTTATTTACCATTATAGTTTATTCTAGCTGCTTATTCTTATGCCTGAGCGCTCATTAGGGATAGTTAAATATCTATTTTAGCTTATTTGCTTATTTCTTGTTTCATTGTGTTTTATTAGAGCTAGCAGTACTAACTTAAAGCTAGCAGTACTAACTCCAAGTTAGTACTGATAGTTAATACTGTTAGTACTGTTGTTAGTACTGCTGAGTTTCTCTTGTTTAACTTAGCTTAATTGCTTGCTGAATTTGCTTATTGAGGGTTAGTCTAGCTTATTTGGTTTTGTCTTAAGCTTATTTGAGCTTATTTGTGTCTTAGTTTAAAAGTTTTAAGTGTTTTTACCATTTCTAGCTTTTATGCTTGATCTAGCTTAGTTCCTTGCTTATCTTTGTGTGCATTAACTTATTAGGTCTAGTGCCCAATCATATCCTTGTCATATTCAAACATCGATTATCAATTCGTCATTCGATTTTCCATTCAAGCCTCGTTGGGACATAACGACCCGGGAAATCAAACTCCCGGTTACTTATATATTTTATTTTGTGAATTTTGACTTCTTGCCTTGGGCAAAGGCAATTGGTTGAGTGTTTGCTTATATATTATATATATATATAGATTTGATCGAATCACCACCCTAATCACTCTTGTTTCCCTAAGAGTAAAACTCCTCTAAAAAAGTCTCCTACTATAGCCCATTGCTTGGCTCAATGTGCTCTATAAAATCATCAGCAAAATATTAACAAACAGAATCAAAAATGCCTTAGGATCTCTTGTTAATCCTAGTTAGAGTGCATTTATTCCTGGGAGCCAAATCACGAACAACATTCTGCTTACTCATGGAACTCTATAAAGGATACACTAGAAAATGAGGCTCAAGAATAGACTCTTAAAATAGATATACAAAAGGCTATGACATGTTAATTGGAACTTTTTGAACAAGCCATGTACAAGTATATATAAAATTTTTTTTTATAAAATGGTAATATATTAAAATATATTTAATTAATATTTTAATATAAATTATAAAATAATAATAATTTTATTAATTAGAATAGTTTTTTATTATTTTATATTAATATATAATTTAAAATTAAATAATAATAAATATACTTGTTAAAAATAATATTTTTGATTAATTATATATATTTGATATATAAATATTATTTGATAATTTTGAAATTAATAATTAAATAAATAATGTTTATTTATAATAAATATTATTAAAATATAATAAATTGTTATACCAATATCCTAACACAAAATGTTCAATTGATCATGACTTGTATAAGACAAGCTGCTTTCACCATAAATGTCAATAATAAAAGATGTGGGTACTTTAAAGGGGATAGGGGTCTAAGGCAAGGGGAACCTATCTCCCCTTAAATATTTACCCTGGTTATGGAGGTATTCACACTTATTCTGCAAAAACATATTAGAGAGGATGGAAAATTCAGATACCATTGGGGATGCAAGGAGCTAGAAATCTCTCATCTCTACTTTGCAAATGATCTGCTTGTCCTATGTCATGGGGATGCTAACTCAGTCAAAGTAGTTAAGAGAGCTCTGGACTTATTTAGCTTAATCTCAGGTCTTAATCTCAATATTGGTAAGAGTACTGTTTTTTTGGAAATGTTAAAGAACAAAGATAGGCATGACATCTTATCCTTATTGCCATTTAAAGTTGGTAGCCTTCCTTTCTCATATTTAGGGTGCGCCCTTAATCCTAAGCACATCAATTTACTGATTGCAAAGCCTTATTATTAAAGTAAAGTAAAGGTGGGTGATTGGAGAGAATAGATGTTATCTTATGCAGGAAGACTCTAACTAATCTCCTCAATTTTGTCATCTATGCAAGTATATTGGGCCTCTGTGTTCATCCTTCCTAAATTAGTGATCAAAGATATAAACAAGCTCTTGAAAGGCTTTTTATGGTGTCATGGTGAGTTGTCTAAAGGGAAAGCTAAGGTAGCATGGAAGAGTGTCTGCATGCCAAAGAATGAAGGTGTCTTAGGGATTAAAGACCTTGGGCAATGGAATGAAACTTTGATGGCCAAACACCTCTGGAATATTGCTTCTATGAATCAATCCCTATGGGTAAAATGGATTAATGTGATCAGGCTTAAAGGATATAGTATTTGGGAGGTTAAGTATGAGCAAAAATCAAAGCTATGGTTGGAAGAAAATTCTGAGTTTGAGAGACAAAATAAGAAAGCATATTGTCTGCAAAGTAGGGGATGGTTCTAACATTTTATTTTGGCATGACAGATGGTGGGTTCATGAACCTTTGAGCAAGTCTATTCCTAATGACTCAATTTTGCAGGGTGGATTGGATCTGAAATCAAAAGTTAAGTATGAAACCAAGTTTGTAATCAACCATGTAATTGTGTTTGTAATGAATTGCAAAATCAAGTATGTAAACCAAATGTGTAGAATAGTATGTAAAAGATTTATTGTAAACAAGTTGTATTGAGGCATATTCATACCGCCGAGGATTTTGTAAAGTAAAGGGTAAAACAAGTGACAGAGGGGCTATAAACCACCGTAAAGTGATAGATTGATTATCTAATTTCAATAATAAATCGTCTCGGCAATCTAATGCAACCTAATTAATTATAGGTCGTATGATATAATGTAACTTTATATGAAATAAAAAACATCACATGTTATTTAGTTACACACCACCTACTAGTTTTTATAGATCTTTAACGTTGAAATAATAATATAAAACGTTACTTTGTTAAATAAAATGCAATGTACTTGTACCACGTAAAGAATGTTATTATTTTTCATTTACTAATGTATCATTTGTAAAAACATATGATTTAATGTTTTAATTAATTACATAATGATATTTTATTATTAATTTAATTGTTTTATAAAAATAATGTATAAAAGTAAAATAGTGCTCGCGATTTAAAACCTCATATCTTTATCGTTTGACTCTGTTTATACTTTCTTATTTCCACCCCCCCCCCCAATAGGGGCTCGTATTAAGAAAGTCTATCAAAATGTCATATTTATAAAAATTAATCCTCTGATGAACAGTAACTTTTACTATTTATCACAATTTATAAAAACTGTTTTTATATAATTAATTATACGTAACTTGTTTAAAGCATAACTTATTCATTTTAATTCTGTTTCTCGAGTTTCTTACGCCCTTGGATTCGTCATGAAGTGTACTATGTTTATAAAATATTTACTTTTATAGATTAGATCTGAGACATAAAGTATTTATATAAAATAACTTTTATAAAATCACTTTTATACGATTAATCAACGTAAACTTGTAAATGTCATATCTTCTTCATTATAAATCCGTTTTTCAAGTTTCTTGCATGCTTACGATCCTTGTGAAGAGTACTAATTTAATAAAATATAATATGTATGGGTTTAATGTCGAATTACATCAATAGGTATTTAAATAAATTAGGGTTTATGATTAATAAAACAAGTTTTATAATTACTTTTATTTAGGAACTTTGCACTATTCTTTTACCAAGTTTTAGGCCATATATCTTACATATATTAAGTCCTCTAAAAGTCCATAACACATTTCCAAATGGAATCCATTGTCCTTGTGATATTTTTTACACATCAACTTGTAAATAAACCTCAACAGAACCATTAAATTGTATTCCATCTTATAAATTATTTAACACTTATACCAAGCATGTACCTTTATTTCAAGTATTATTTCACCCCATACAACATGAAATTCGAATCATATATGCTTTAAAATACTTCATGTATCACAAAAATGAATCTAGGTGGTGTTTAACATATATAACAAGTATGTACACATAAGATAATGAATGAATGAACATGGAATACTTTAAATAGACCTTATAGAAGATGAGTAGGATGATGAACATAAATAAAAACCCAACCAAGCTTCTAAATCCACACCCTAAATCAAGAAAACCCTAATATATGTTTTCTTGATTAATCATTGTCAAACCCAAATCAAGCTTGTAATAACCTTGAGTAACCTTAGATGATCTTAGAATGAATGCTTGATTACTTGGATTACTTTAGAAATTCAAAGAATATGAAAATCTAGCTCATACAATTTGAGCCATGGGTTTGGTTATGAAAATGGGAGAGTTTTTGTGCTTTGGTAATTTGTTGAGTGTGTAAATGAGCTAGGCACATGGGACTTTCCTTTATAGCAAGATGAAACCTTAAACTACCTTAATTCAAACCATGGGAGGACATGGTTTTAAGTACAAGGTGTAAGTGTCCTAGGCATGGGTTCGGTACAAAAAGGGGGGAAAAGGACTAGTGAAGTGCCAATTTATGGAGAATGGTAATAAGGGTACTAATGTGGTAAATATGGAGTTGTAAAAGTTTTATGTTTTGTGGGTTTAAGTTTTATTTCCCATGTATAAGTAATAGGATCCGGCCATAAAAGTTTATAAGTTGATAATTTTGTTAATTTTTGTGTATTGGGTATAAAAAGTGGTATTTGTTTTGAGTTAAAGAATAGGTATAGGTGCTTCCTCCGGTATGCCAAAATGTAATTTATTGCGAAACGAAAGCGTTTAAACGTCCACCAATCAAAAATAAATTAATGAAAAGTTATTAAATTATACTCTTAATAACCATATAACACTTTCTTGACATAAACTTTTATTTGTTTGATGTCCGTTTACGTTGAATGTTGATTTTTAGTTTACGCGATTTAAATATACGATAATAATTAAAAGTAAACGCGCAAAACTCTAAAAATAATAATGCTTAATTGAAGTTGTTAATGACCCAAAAATGAGAAATGTTACAGTCTTTACCTATTAGAAGAGCCTTGTCCCCAAGGCTCAAGTCGCAACACTTGACGAAGGTACGGGTTTAGTGAAAAGATACGGATACTTCTTTTGAAATTGTTCTTCGCGTTCCCATGTGAACTCAGGACTTCTCATCGGCGCAATGATTGCAGACTTAGTAAGTCGGTTAACAATCAACCAAATGGTGTCATAACCTTGCGACGACTTAGGAAGCTTTTGTGACAAAATCCATTATGATGTTATCCAACTTCCATTGGGGTATCCACTCGGTTGTATCAACAAATCCCGATCCTTCTGGTGTTCGCTTGAACCTACACATGTCAAACCATTGATAACATAGGTGTGCCTATGTCGTCGGCCTTTCATATGGCCCACCAATATAGCTTTTTCATGTCTTGGTACATCTTGTCAGAACCCGGATGGATGGAGTATTTTGATTTGTGGGACTCGTGCATGATCACAGTCCTCAAGTCACCATAACCTGATAACCAACTCCTGCCGTTTAAGCATAGGGTTTCGTCGATGCGGGGTTCCAACTTTTCCTTTGGTATATCCTTCCTGATCATACCTCCTGCATCTTCGTTCTTAAGATTCTTTGGTTTCTGTGCTTCGGTCTGAGCGCTCAAGATTTGTTTGGGAAGATCTAAACTAATAGTCATCACTAAGACTCAAACTCTTAATGGTTTAATTCACTTTTTCCTGCTCAAAGCATCAACAATAACATTCGCTTTTCTCGGGTGATAACGAATCTCACAATCGTAATCACTGAGCAACTCTAACCAACAACCTTGCCTCATATTCAACTCCTTTTGGTCAAGTATGTGTTGTAGACTCTTATGATCTGTGAACACCGTACACTTGGTCCCATACAGGTAGTGCCTCTAAATCTTTAGAGCAATCGCCACTGCACCAAGTTCCAAATCATGAGTAGTATAATTCTTCTCATGAATCTTCCACTGTCGTAATGCGTAAGCAATCACCTTCTCGTTTTGCATCAATACCGTACCCAATCCTTTATGTGACGCATCGCAATAAACAATGAAGTTCTCACTCCTTTAAGGAGAGCTAGGAATAGTGGCGCTACATAACTTATATTTTTTTCAATGTCCTGGAAGCTGCTGTCTGCTTGTCACCCATTTAGAGGCGACTTTCTCTTAGTGAAGTTGTTCCATTTGCTAGCATTATTTTGAAAATCTTTTAATGAATCTTCGGTAGTATCCAGCAAGACCTAAAGATTGACGTATCTTCATTAGAGTCTTAGAAGATGCCCAATCTTTTATGGATTCGATCTTGGCAGAATCCACGTGAATGCCTTGATTATCAATCACGTGGCCGAGAAATTGTACTTGGGAATCTAAAATTCACATTTAGAGAATTTAGCATACGATTCTTCTTTCTTAAGTAATTCCAGAATTACCTTAAGATGTTCTTCATGTTCTTTCTTGTTCTTTGAATAAATTAATATATCATCAATAAAGACAATCACAAACTTATCTAAATATGGTTTCCACACCCGATTCATGAGATCCATAAATACCGCCAGTGCGTTCGTCAAATCAAATGGCGTATCTTGGAACTCGTAATGACTATACCGAGTTATGAATGTCGTCTTTGGAATATCCTCTTCACGTACTCGAAGCTGATGATAACCTGATCGCAAGTCTAACTTAGAATAAACACTAGATCCTTGTAGTTGATCAAATTAATCGTCGATCCTTGGGAGTGGATAACGATTCTTTATCGTCTGCTTGTTTAATTCTCAATAGTCAATGTACATTCGAAATGATCCGTCCTTCTTTTCGACAACAAGACCGGAGCTCCTCAAGGTGAGGAACTGGGTCTTATGAAGCCCTTGTCGGAAATTTCCTTCAGTTGATTTGACAATTCTTTCATCTCGGATGGTGCTAATTGATAAGGCGCCCGTGCTATAGGTGCAACACTAGGTATCAAATCGATTCAAAATTTCACTTGTCGGGCTGGTGGAATACCCGGCAAGTCCTTAGGAAGTACTTCGAGAAAATCTCGAACGATTGGTACGTCTTCAAGTCGCTTCTCCTTCGAATTGTCTTCGGCCTCCTTTATGGTAATATGTGCCAAAAAGACATGGTATCCTTTTAGCAAGTACCTTTGGGTTTTGGTACACGAGATGATGTTTAATCGGGACCTGTTTCCGTTGTCGCTTCCGTCACCACGAACAATTAATGTTTCATTTCCCCATAGAATACGAACGATCTTCTCGGCATAAGCTATCATGGCATGATACATTGACAACCAATCCATACCAATTATGACGTTGAAACTACCAAGTTCTATGGGCATTAGGTTGATGTTGAATGGATGATTTAGTAAATTCTCTAATGGCGAGCAAATTTGATAGCGAATTGTCCTAGGTCGACTAGTGATGTGTCTTGGCTTTTCGGCTTAGGATTTGGTATAAGATGATGTCAACTTTATAGTAAGATGGAGTAAAGGTCTGCTTAGTTGCTATGGTTACTAATTCGATTTCCCAAAGTAAACGCGTTTTACAAATACGCACACAAAACTTTGTTTTTCAAGGATGTAAGTAAAAATGATTTATTTGACAATGTTTAACATGGCGACTTACTCTCAGCATAGGCATAGTCCCTCCCTGAATTATACATAGGGCGATCAGCTATTGTCATCTTTGAGGGTTAAACGATGTGATTCTCATTTTTGTTTCAAAATTATGTTATGGTATAAAGAAAAAGTAATCAAAGAGTATATAAGATGACAAAATGAATCACATGGAGGAATGCAAAGGTGTTGATCGAATGACGATAAAATGGTTTACAAGAATCGTACGATGGTTTTCAGACTGATTAAGCTAAATGACTTATGAGTTGATAATAAAATAATTTATGTGATGAGAAATGGTTTCATAAAGTAAGAACAAGATACTTCATAAAGTGATAGTAACGTAGTTTTTAAGATGATTGCAAAATAGTATATAAGATGTCAAGAAGGTAATAATAAAGGTGGTTTGTGAAATAGATAAGATGAATTAATTAAAATGTTAGTTTATTAAACGATTGTAAGGTAATTTGTCAACGATAGTAAGAATGGTTTATAAAATGATAGTTTATCAATCGATAGTAAGGTAGTTTGTTAATGACATCGAACTTTTATTATGATGAACAATACTAAAATTGTTTCATGAGGGGTATCAAAAAAAACTCGACGAAACACGGTTAGTTCATAATGTAATAGTAAGGAGTATATGTTGTGATAACAAATTGTTTACGAATCTATAACAAAATAGTTCTAAAAATTGCCCATGAAACAGTTTATGAGAGACAACGAAATAGTTTATTGTGTGACAGTGATACGTTTCATAAAATCATAATGTTTAGTTAAGCGTTTAGACATGGATAATAGAAAGTTGAAATAAAATTGACGAAGTTTTCATAATACCATGATTTGATAGATAATTGGGTTCATTGTTTCTTCCCACCAAAAGACTACATATTTTCTTAATACTAAAAATCTCCAATACAAGCTAATACATAAATCACGAAGCAAGATATCTATGAGTGCCATCCGAATTGACTGGTCACGAGCTCCTTGAGTTTCCTAAAGTCCTCTCGGTCTTGACGCTGGGACTCTTGAACCGCAGCTAACTGCTGCTTAATCTTAACACGAGCATGTTTCTCATGGTTATGAGTAATCTTCTCGATTGCCTCTGTAGTCTTAATCCTAGCACGCAATGAAGCATTTTCTGCCTCAGCAATGTCTGCCCTAAATCTTAGAGTCGTCAACTCCTTCTGTATGGGCACTCCTAATAAATGCTCTTGTATGCCTCGTATAGCCTCCCCGTGTTGGGCTTGTGTCCTCATAATGGCCGCTGCAGGAAAAGCAACTGCAGCGACAGGCTCTGGGTGAATGACATCTACTCGGATATCGATCGGGTCCCCAAGATTCTCCTCAGTAGAGACGGGAATAGTGGATGCAGCCATAACCTGCACAATCAAAAGTTTATATAAATCGTCTTTATATGCAACCATGCAGGATTGCGTGCACTAGGAAAGGTAACATACGAGTTCGATGGATGCATGGCGAATGGAATATGCACACATGCAGTATGAAAAAGGCGCATGGCAAAATGGAATGCATCATGGAAATAATGACGATGGTATGAATGATTGGTGGTATACAATGAATAGATGTTTATGATATAATGTCTGGGTATATATCATAGCAGATAGATTACTGTTTAGGAGCATACGAGTTTATAGTATAACTTTGTGTCTTTAAGAATGTTCTATATTTAATAATAACTCCTTATATTAAATAAGTGTAAAAATATACGCAAGCAGTGTAGTATATCTATAAGAACCAATAATAATAATACATAATATATTATAAACACGTATGTGAACCATGCAGCATCTAGTATACCTAACTAATTTAACAAGTAATGATGAATGAATGGCCCATGAAATCCTTATTATATGATGCAATGTTTGAAAACCGGTTATAAGTCCCCAAGTAAAAATATTTTGACATGGTTTCTCTAAAGCCCATGGCTCCTGATACCAATCAGTAACACCCCCCAAAAAGGGGTTGCATCGGAAATGTTGTCCAGGGGTCTTACTTCATAATACATCAACAACACAAGATTAAGAGAACGTACCTCTAAATGTTTTCGTTGAAAAGTCAAATCTCGAGATGTTTTTTGAAATTGATATAACATTTATCCCATAATTACATCACAATAAAAAGCTGAAAATAACCCAATCGCGATTTGATTCATTTAAAGGTTAAGTAAAAATCCATAAATGAAATCTTGTCATATTAGAACCCCATTGCGACATCAAGTAAAGCATGTTATCTAATTCCACCTGAGAAAAACATGTTAAAAGAGTCAACATTAAATTTGTGAGTTCATAGAGTTTTGTAGTATAAATGTAAAATGTTTAAATCAAAGATTTTAAAAGTATGTATGACCCATCATTCAATCCTTTTAATAATCGCCAAAAATGTAGGAGTAAATATAGAACAGAAAGATTTTAGTGTTTATTGCTTCACCGCAGTATAATGAAATGTGTTCGGTAATCAGTAATGTTCAACAAGATAGTGTGGACAGTGATTTCGTTGATTTTCCAAAATGTATGGGTCTACTATAACAGATACATCACCACATAAATATATCTACTATTGCGCTAAGCTTATGACACTAAAGCTCGACATCTATGTATGCAATTTAATGCAAATAAAGGCCCGTGTAGATGTTCAAATACCCGTAACAACCAAATTGTTTCGACATGTAAGCAGATTCGTGTTTCAGTATGTGTTAAACTAGTGAGAGCAACTCACACCGAACAGAGGAAATGTCAATCCCAAACAGAACTATTTATACACTTGTGCTTCCTCAACCGGTCCTCCGGTCAAGAATTTAACAGTTCATGATAATGGGCAATGGTGGGTTAAGTTACTTAGGCACATGTAAACAGGAGATGATAACCGAAAACATTTGTGTCCAATAAAAGTTAACCATTGTATTCGTAATATAGCTTAAGTACATAAATCCAAAAGTAATAGAAAAAGTGTGATATAAATCAAGTAATTGAGTTTGTAATGAGTATGTAAACAATTTCGTAAACGTGTATGCAAAAGAGTATGTGACAAAGTATGAAACTAAGTTTGTAATCAACCATGTAATTGTATTTGTAATGAATTGCAAAATCAAGTATGTAAATGTACCGTGAACACTACAGTTCCCCTTCCTCCCCTTCCTCCCTTTTAGAAGCAGAACTCTTCAAATTATCAGCACTTGCGCTTTCCTAAAACAAATATGTAGAAATACATTTCATGTTGCGGTCAATTTAGAAATAAAATATCCTACACCTAGATTCCTGAGCTGCGTAAATATTGCACTACACATACTATACCGTCAAATAACATGCTACCTTCTGTTACACCTCCAAATGTGTTTTTGTCTTCGAGGAGGTTGACAAATTCTTGAACTTTCGCCTCAAAACACGGTCAACTATATTGGATACCTATATGGTTCTTTAGCTTTCACCGGGTGTGTTGGCTCAAACCTGTCGAAATCGGCAGCCCTTTAATAATTTTCTCTAAACACCTTTTGTCTTGATTTTGTGCATTACTGCAACAATCTGCCAAGAGAATACTAAATTTAATATGCAAACATCATCATCATCTTAAACCACTAATGCACACAAAAAGCATTTATCTTTTCGGTCTTTGACATCCAAACTGTTACTTTCTGATCTAGTATCTAAAACTTCTAAAACCAATGAAGCTATACATAAATGCCAAATCTTTATAAGCCAATATTACAATTCTTTATCAACATTAACATATTATCATGCATATGGTTAAAAGAGAGGAAGAAAATACCATACCTTGCTGTCAGCCCCCTTATTTGGTACATCGTCCTGCATCCTTCCATCAAATAGGCTACTTTGAATCCCAAACAACCTGTAACAAATATCTGTAAACAACAAACATCATTAATAAAATCAAATGTCAGAAAAAAAACCCAAAATCTACTATCAAAACATGTTTAGGTATAATCAATTGTATGCAATCAAAACCAAAAAGTTATAGCAATCAAATCATATTAATAAAATCCGTCGCTTCACCACTACTTCAACCAAACGCTAACCCACCATTTAAAAAACAACAAACACAACTAATTTAAAACAACTCATACCTTTAATCGCTGATGTAGATGTTAATCTTTTTTTGCAATGAAAAGCATGCATATATACACGATTTATTCAGGACAACCATGAAGAAAACGTTGCAAGGCTAGCGGAAAACCCAAAGACACGACAGCACCGGAGTGTCCTGGGTGTTTTGGTGTGTGTGGTTGTTTTGAGTATTGTGTGTGAATGAACTTTAGAAGGCCATCTCATATAAGTTTATTGCTTCAACCAACATAACACAAAATTTAACCTCGTCGGAATGAATATCCAAGAATTGCCCGAATCTATTAACATAACACCAAAACAGGGAATTACAACAAAGCTTTACACTAATATACCAAAACTTTAAATCTATTAAAAAACTGAAAAAATATCGAGATTATTTATCACCGCCACTGATTTTGTAAACTATGGTTTAAACCCAAAAAATTAAACACAATTAAAACCCAAAAAAATATTAAAATCCCTTGACACATGCAACAAAAATTGTAAAACCACGTATCTTGAAGAATAAATACTCATAAATAACAATCTTTAAGCTTTATAGGAAAAAAAGGAAAAATCAAACCTGAGTGAGTTTTGTTATAAAAGACTTCATTCTCTGTTAGTTGCGGGAGTTAATGGTGGCCGGAGCTTATCGGTGACCGGAGTTATTGGTGGTGGTGGTTGTGATTGTCTGATTGAATCTCTGTAAAGTTTGGTATGTTATGGGAAGCAATAAAGAAGGAAGTGGATTTATTCCAATGAAGAAGAATTGGTGAGTCATCGAGGACACGTGTTTTAACACCATCACAAAGTAGTTAGACATAATATTTTATGGAAAAGATCATATCAAATTGTGGTCATATGTAAATAAATTAGTAGGCCTTTGATTTTTATTAAAAAGAAATATTGTTATTTGTGATTGGTGAACATGTATCATGTTTGACTCAACTTTAAAGAATTCTAATCTATATTTTATTTATAAGTTGATGATCTAAGCTATTTTAGGGTCTCGCCTCTTAGCTTTGGTTTTTTTATTGTGTTTTATTTTGTGTAATGTATTTACTAGTTTTCCTTACTAGATTTATGATCAGGTAGTGGAAAACATAACATCAAATGCTAGATGGCTTACCTACTAATGTGCTCATACAAGAAATCACATGGTCTGATGGCCCATGACAATACAACTTATTTGTTTGCGTTATTGTACTAACTAATATAATCGTTTTTTTGATGTAGAGTTGTGTGGTTCCGCATTTTTTTTGTACATGGCTTTAATAAACGTTCGTTTATCTCACTTCTTATTTATTACTGTAGTGTATGATACTGAAAATATTTTTGTGTAGAGTGTAGACCCTCATATGAAGGTATAATTCAATTCAATATCAAACAACATACATTTTTATTTTCTAGTTACCGATCAACGACCTCGTTTTATTAAGTACATAAGATTCTCAAACTCGAACCATCATGGTTCTGTTGGCATCTCAAATACATAAAGCAGCTAAGAAGCTAGGTAGCCTTGATTTTTGAAAATAGACCAAACGATGGATTGATTGCAGTAAAACCTCCATCGATTGCTAAATTATGCCCGCTTATATACTTAGACTCATCACTTGCAAGAAAAAGGGTCGCCTCGGCCACATCTTGCTCTTTAAGTTCGATTCCTTTAAGGTTTGAGTAAACATTAGTATACAAGTCTGGATACTTTTTGACGATAGGCATCGTCGCTGGTGTTAGGAGGAAGTGTGGTGATACACAGTTAACACGAATTCCAAACTCTCCAAGCTCAGCAGCAACATTTTTAATAAGTCCTGCGACAGCGTGTTTGGAACTTGTATATGCATGAGAAGTGTTCCCACCTACAGTAGAAGCAATGCTTCCAATTGAAATAATACTACCACCACGAGCTGGGATCATGACACGAGCTGCATGTTTCGTTCCCAAGAAAACACCAGTAACGTTGATACTTAACACTCGTTCAAAATCAGACACGTTATTTTCAAGGATACTAAACTTTAAGTCACCTGCAACAGCAACATTGTTTACCATAATATCTAGTTTACTGTGCTTATGGATTGTGTTTTAGATTTTTTTAAAGGAAAAAAGCATCTATTTGGAGC
The DNA here is from genome assembly GCA_026074375.1 of Tanacetum coccineum. Classification (NCBI taxonomy): domain Eukaryota; kingdom Viridiplantae; phylum Streptophyta; class Magnoliopsida; order Asterales; family Asteraceae; genus Tanacetum; species Tanacetum coccineum. The sequence goes on along the minus strand of BQNB010057541.1, from coordinate 19,888 downwards.
CATGAATTTTATAAATTTCTATTCAAATAATTCATATCTCTTACTGTTTTCGTCTCAATTGTCCGGCTTTTTAGTTTGTCCTAAAATAGTTTTTAAATAAAGAAGACAATGGGTATTATCGTCTTTAATATGAGAAAAGAGTTAATTAAGCGTAATGAGTCAAAACGATAATGTATACCAAGTGGTTTAAAAATTCATGAAGCATATGAGTTATCTGAGAGAGTAGTAGAGTATTTTTGGCGTTTACCCTAAATTTAATATAACACATACCCCAAAAAAATTATATTTGTTTTCGGAAAATAACATTAATTATATTGTTATAGTTTATAATGTTTTTTATTTAAAAACAAATAAACAAATATGTTGAATGTGTGATTATTTTTTAGATGGTGAATATAGAAAATGAGGAGTTTTATGGTGGTAATTTTGATATGATGAATAAAATTTGTGTGGAATGAAGTGTTTGTTAGCTCGTGTTAGCCCGTACTATTTTCATGTATTTGTATTGGGCTCAAACCCGTTTCTAGAATCATCTTTGTATTTGTATATATTTTTTATTTTCTTTTTCTTATTTATAAAAATGGTTTTGTGTTGTGTGAGTGTGTGCGTTATGGAGAAGAAGAAGCAAGTTGTGTGGTGAGAGTTTAAACTCAAATTCCAAGATAAGGTAGCACTGTGTTGTGTGTTAAGTTTAGTTATTTTTTTTTATTTCTTTAATTAATAAATATGTTATTAGTTATTTGAGTAAAATATATTTTTTATATTGTTTTTGAAAAATGAGAAAAAATATAATTAATATTTTTGGATAAAGATCCCTCTAAAAGTTCATTTGAAAAACGTTTAAGTTAAAAGTTTCCTCACAAGGATAAAGAAAATCGCGTCCCGCAGAAGGCTCGGGTATTATCTTTGTGAGAACTTTGCTTCTAAAATTCAAATAAATTTTGAAGATCTTTTATCCTATTATTTTGTGTATGAAAAAATAAAAAAGAAAGATTAAATTTTTATTGTGGGGCCGAAATAAAGAGATATTGATAACATTATAGAGTGAATTTCAAAAAAATTTTTGTTATTTATTTTTTTTTATATGGAAGAGAGATCTGACTCAGCTTTTGAGGCCAAATTAAGAAGTTACCATGCGTACCATATCCATTGCTCTTATAGGGTGTTTGGAAATCAAATGCCAAAAAGATGATAAACCTTTGAACTTAACGAGAATTTAACGATTGTTAAAAAAATTGGATGCTTGATGCATCAAAATTGTGACATTGAAATCGTGAGTAGTAAGTATCTTAGATTTAAAGATAGTATCTGCAATCCGCCCGAACCTTTGCGTTTAACGGCTGCAATTACCAAAAAATATATTAACCGTGACATTTTACCCAAAAAAATATATTAAATATGACATAAATAAATCTTTTAGTTAAACCAAAATTTGGTCAAAGTTGAGTCATCATTATTTCAAACAAATAAGTAAACACTTAGGCAGGATGAGTAAAAAACATAAACTCAACCACCACCTCAGCCTACGACATTTTCTCTCTCCAACTTTACCACTCACCTTTCAACCGTTTTAACACTCACCTTTCATACCAGACTCACCTTACACATCATTTTTTTATTTAATTTACTTTCATTCATAAATTAAAAACGTTAACGTAAACGTACGAAATTAATAAAAATGTAAACTAATTAATAACTTTATTCATACATTAAAAACAAACTAAAAAAAGTAGTGGGGTACAATACAAAGAATAAAATACAATAACAAGTAACAAAACAAACAAAGCTAAAATTAAGCATTTTGAGCCAAATGTTCGATCAAATCGTGTCGAAGGTTTCTTGCGGCTACTAATTTCTTCTCCTTCTTCTACATCATCTAGGCCCATAAACGTATACGAATTCATTTTGATTAAATGTAGAATGTGAGAAGTGTGGAAATGTTTGAATACATAGTTGTGTATAAAAATAGATGAAGTAGTGGGTATTTATAGGTAAAAAAGTAGGGTTTTAAAAAAAAAGTTTTTTTTTAAATTGTAACGGTTAAAAAAAAGGGCCGAATATTTAAAACAACTCACTTGTGTGAGTGACGACACCTTATCACAACCCAACTCCGCGCGAACTTGTAACTCACCGGAATAAACAGTTGAAGTGAGACTCTCATGGTGAAAGGTGAGTTTGTTCCTTACTCCGTCGAGTCTAAGAGGTTTACTTTCTTTTTCATTTTCATGTATAACAGAGTATAAAAAATACTTAAATCTAGAATTCAATTCCATGTATTTAAGTTAGTTTTCATGAAATTGTAAAATGTTTATAAACAAGAGGTATATAGCTATTAACCTAAATAAACAAGCACCTTTTTTCCTTTTTTCTTCTTCTTAAACTAGATGCTAAATGTGTTCCGAATGAGATTCTTTTTATCTAAAGAATAGTAAAGTATGAGGTGTAAAATTTTTGCTTAATGTACTTAAGTGTAATATAATATAGAGTCAATTAAACAAATCATCTTATAGTTTACACATAATTTCAACTTTCATTCCAAAACGCAAATAATTACATCAGTCGTCCATGCATGTAATTTTATATTTTGAGTTGATGATCCTGACCTAAACGGGAATTGTCTTCTAAACCGTTAAGTTTTCTGGCACGTAAAAAGCTATTGTCCAATCCTTCACATCCATAAAAAACCACAAGGACATTTAATGAGTAACACAACATTTAAATTTTTAGGGATTAATTTTTGGGACATGTAGACGTTGACTAGGATAGCTGACTCCGCGGACTAAAATCCTAAAAAATTCACCTAGTGAGATTCGTAACTCAATAAACGAAACGTTCGGACCCAGCTTACCATGATGCCTAACTCATAAGTCCGTGTGTACCGCAATACAGCTAAATTTATTTAACATTCTTCTTAAGAGGACCAGCTCAACCAATCAATAAAGCTGCATGACAATACGGTCGGTCGACCTGTGGTCGAACACCCATCTTCAATCGTTCCCCCTATTGTAGAGTGTTAGTCTGTATCGCTCGAAGCAAGAAAAAAGAGAGTGTATAGTCGTTTTCACTAAAATAAAGAAATAGATCGAACTCATGTGCATAAGAAAATAGCCGATTGGGCTATATAAATAAAAAAAATAACTTATATATTTTAAAAATTATAAACTTTTTATCTTATAAATTCATATTACCTCTCTTATTTTTTTATACAAACATTTAACACCAATCTCCCTATATACTTTCGAACGCTGTTTGAAAAATTAGTATTGATTTTAATTATTAAGTTGTTTAATTAAAAAAAAAGAGTTTGTCGTCTTAGTGTGCTTAAAAAAAAGGGGTGTTTTTCTATTTAAGTCGCCGGAAGATAAATCTCATTATTAAGAAAAATATAGATTTTCCGTGCCCTTACTAGAGGTTAGCCTAAACGCTGAAATTTTTTATTAGCTAAAATAAAATGCTAGCCAATATCCTTTAAGTTTTTAAATGACATTTAAAATTCACAATTAAAAAAAGACGAATCAAATTAAATCTGTGTAAATCTAAAACGATACAAATATGTGCTGGCTCGTTTTTTAATTGCAATTCATACATGTCGAGCTTTAGTGTCATGAGCTTAGGGAAACGTAATTACACTTTGTGATTTTTGCATCTATTGCATTATCATACACTTGGAAATATTACGGTCCTACATTATATTTACATAAACATATGAATTCACCAACTTTATGTTGACGTTTTAAAGCTTGTTTTCTCAGGTCAATGAGGCACGAGGTGCTAAGGATACATTGGGGATAGTCTTTTGGGGAGTCATGCATTAAAGATTTGGAGTCATCACATCTTGGGATAATTGTTATGATCTAAAATCTTTGTTATCAAATGTTGAACAATTTAAGCCGTTGCGCTTTGTATTAAACAATTTCAATAAATCCAATGTATCGTATTTCAAATGACACTTTTAGAGGTCGTTCTCATATCTTGTGCTATTGATCTATGAAGTAACGCTCCCGGACTCATTATTCCGCTGCGACCCAATTTGGGGGTGTTACAGCTAGTCCTAATTTTACTTCATCCTCATTCCTAGGCGCTTACAATGGAGTGGTCCAACTCAATTCTTAAGGCATATGTCACCCTTTCTTGTTTGACAAAAAATGGTTACTTAAGATAATATTGATTAAAATACTATGTAGTGGGGCTCATCTTATTCCCCTCTTATAGGTCCAACCAAATGGCCTAAAAATGTATGAAACTGAACAAAGAAAATTAGCCAAAATTGCTAGTACAACAAAAAATGGAGTGAAACTAATGGAAAGCACATTTGAACTTGAATACACAATGATTGATTAATCAGTTTAAAAACTAAAAATGTAAAACACGACTACTACTGTATAAATTAAAGTAAAAAACAGCCTTTATTATCGACATCCCCGCTTTATTCAAGAACTGTTGTTCAAGAGAATCAAGGTTATCACCGTTTCTTTTGTTAATAAGACCCGCAAACATTACAATAAGAGTCACTTTACAGGGTGTTCATTTACCACTGCAGTCAACATGCATTATAGGCATTAGAATGACGAAAATCTAACCCATACACTTATTAGTAGGCAGTCTCGCAAATAACTATACCCATGAAAATAACTAATCTTCTACATGAAATCAATTCAACAATTATATAGAAGAGACTAAAGGTGACAAAATAGGTGTAACTGGCCAACTGAGTTATTTCTTACTGTGGAAAACAAATGTATAGGGTTGCAATCACCCACAAATATATTTAGCTATTTTTTTCTAATTTATTCATGTATAATGTACTGATTATGTTTCTTGTAAGCATTTGCATACACTTCCAATGACTTTCAACGTGTTTCACCAATTTGGCCTATTTTCTTCCAAATTAAATCCTTCAGCTTGAACCATTCGACCCGTCAAATATAAAAATAACCCAAATCGGCCCAGTTATCAGTTAGACATTCAAAACTTTCCACCTTTAGAATAGACCATAACTTGTCCATTTAAGTTTTGTGTAAAAACACTTATTTAACCCGTTAAAGATAAGAAATAATCCATACGACTCAATCATCATAACCATCATCGTACAGCCTACCTCTACAAAAGGTATGAAAACTCAGAAAAAATAAAAGGGTGTTGATTGATCTACTTAGATGAACACAGAGAAATCACATAAACATCATGCAAAATAAGGCAAGAGGATTGAAGGCACAGTTGGGGAGTGTGGGAGGGGGCCTTTGTTTCACAGGGACAAATGTAAACCTGTAACAGTAGATTGTGAAATATAAGTTATGTAAACACGCACGTCAATAGACCGCAACAAAAATCAACAACCTAATGTGCTTCAACAAAAAATTACCTGAAAGATTATTCTTCTTAGAAGACTCCATGGTCCATAGCGTCGGTATGAGCTGGTGACTCATTTTTTTGAACACCTCTAGTGTTTTACCAGTATCAGCAGTCAAAATAATACCTAAGTAGTCAAAAGAACATTAAACCATTACAATAAAGTTTCAAATAATCTACTCATCTCACATTTCATTTCTTTCCAGTCCCAACATGAGGTCCAGTTGAGTGATCCACGATTCCACTCGCACCGAGCATGCTTGAAAATGAAAGATTCCTCTACTTGCAAAAAATGAAAATCTTATTACAAAAAAAAACGGGAATATGGTTTTAAGATGCCAAGCCACAATCATATTTTCAAATCATTTCCAAGAAACATGACATAAGAAACTTATATAAGCCGAAAAGATTCAAAATAAGCCACAAAAAGTGAGCATATGAAAAACATATATGCCTAAAATCTATAAGATGAAAAAATGATTTTAGGTGTGTTAGACTTGTTCATTAGAGAAAAATGGCCGCAACTACATAAACAAAACCGACAAACCTGGATCATCAAAATAAAAATAAAGATTACCCATTCAATTTAATCAAAATCGAAAAACTCAAAGATGCACGATACAATTTCATAATCTGTTATAACATTGTCAAGAGAGCTTGCACTTCCTGATGGAAATTGTATCGTGATCTTTTTACTTGGTGGAAGTATTTATATAGAAAAGAAAAGTTCGTATAACTAACTTATTAGTTTAAAACGTCTATAAGCTAGCTGCTTAATTCAGAATGCCTGTCGCTCACTTTTTACATTAAAAGCTAACAAACTACTAAAAATGCAAAGTTCTTATGGCCTATCACCTGCTTATCTTATAGTGCTTATGTGCTATAATTTTCCAACTGCAACAATCCAAAGAATGTATTTGATCACTGAGCTAAGTACTTAACATAAACTGTGTACTATTATAGAAGCCAACAATGAGTATGCAACTACTCGTGCCTACTATATATAGAAGCAAATTTTCTAAGCCTGAATATATATTGATATCAACACCAAATCAAGATTGAATATCATTACCAATTAGTGGGCAACTCTAGGAGAACAATATGCAACACTTGAAGGGTTTCTTGTGGAGCGTATGCCTGCCTTCCTTATACAAACATTCCTAAGAGATTTGGAAACCACTAATTAATACCACATGAACCCGAGCTTGAATGTTGCTGCAAATGAACGATACTAAATATTCGGCAATGACTCCAAACCCACACAAATAAACGAAATGGATATACTTTATTAATTGAACATGGAATTACACTTACCTTTAATGTTCCTCGCCCGAGCATCAATAATCTGTTGCTTCTTTATCAAATCCTCTTTATTTTCCATCCTCTATAAATACTTCCACCAACTAAAAAGAAGAAGAAACCAAAACCGTTACTACAATTTTCACTTACACATTTTATCAAACATTTGGTGCGCAACCAATTTCTTTTACAAAAAACAACACGAAATTGCATAAAGCATTAACTTGTCGGTACCCTTTTATCAAGAATCATATAGATGTGTAAATAAGCAAATAAGCACTTATGCACTAAATTTAAAAAAAAGCAACTTGCTTCAAAATGCTTATTATAAAAGGCAACTAAAATAACCAAAACACATTTTTTTGTGTCTTGAATCATAACAAACTTATGTAAGCTGAAAAGTTTCAAAAATAAGCCACAAAAAGTAAGCTTATGAAACATAAGCTCAAAGCCAAATAAGCCATAAACCGGCTATATAAGCCGAAACGAACACCACCTTATTATGACTCTATAGCTAAACTTACATATCAGACAACCACGAGTTGCATTACATATAATTATATAAATTAGAAAACCTTAAAATTTTCAAAATAAAATAGAAGCTTGTAAATTAATATTGGATAAAAATTAAAGTTAGTGCCTACCTCACAACTTTGGTGGTTTGGAACGGTGGGGAAGAAGAGACTGGGAGGGCGTGTGTGTTAAGCGTCTCGTGAAACCCCTAAATCGATATAACAAAACATCAGTTTAGTCAATACACCAAAATCACAAAAAAGTAAAACATTAAACACTCAAAAATGGTATAAACCTTGTACCATTCGAATCACACCAACTCAAGTGGGGAAGTGGCTTTTCCAGCTTGTAGAAAATTGAGTAAATCTGCTTGTGGTTTGATGAATATTGTTGTATCACTTTAATTGGATTGGTGAGATGGAAAAAATGAGCGATTGTTCTGGAGTTTTGGTGTGTGCTTTGTGTGTGTGATGAGGCACCGAAAGAGATGAAGAGATAATGAGGCGGTGGCATGCGTTTTGTTATGTGTGTTTTTGTGGGTGGGAAAGGCACGTGTCTGGAAAAATGACTAAGCGATATTATATTAATTAAGTGTTACTGTTCACTCAATTTAAAAACTAATTCTTTTATAATAAAAAAATGTTACTGTTGAAGATGTGAGGGTAAACACTACAACTATAATGACAATGGCAAATTTTATAGAACTAGTAAAGCGACAATGCATCACCATTACTTATGTCAGGTTGTTATGATTTGCAATCAACCATTTGAGATTATCCCAAAGTACCTTTTTTTCCCCAATAGTCATGAAGGGCATACACAACTATTAATGTTAAGGATACTTTAATAATGATCTTTTTGCTTTGTAATGAACAAGGTCTTGATACCCGCGCTTCGCTGCGACGCGTTTTGAATACTTTTTTTAACACACTTGGACCCATTCTATAAAACTTGACCATAAGTCAAAAATTATACTATATATAAAAAACGTGTACAGTAACAAAGTTCTATAACAATGAAACAACTATAAGCAGAATTTTGTCCAGAAATGTTGCAATTTCTCAATACACTGAACTTGAGAAAACGGTTTACATCAAACAGTGGCAGTATATGTAAAATGGACGGTGAAATTTAAAACCTGGACCATTACATACACTCTTAGTATTCCTATGGCTTTATCCAATACAGGAAATCCCTGAGTTGGTTAACTTAAGTCACAAATCGTCCTGCAAAAAGGAGATGAATTAGTAAAGCGGGTGCCAGTTCCATAAAAAGGTAATCAAATTAGCGTAAATTAAAGCTTCTTACCTGCTTTTTTCAATTAACGGAAATTAAATCACTAATTTCTCAAGAAGCGATATATTTGAAGGGCTTGGTCCCTGCAACCCAGTCCCTATCATCTTTTTCTGCAAAAACATTGCATCAACTAAGTGACAGCAGATTATGGGCACATACTCTCTCTGCAAAAACATTGCATCAACCAAGTGAGCAGATTATGGGCGCATTGTATGCCAACTACATGATCTTATTTCCCCAAGCTATATTACAAATTGAATAGATAATTTCTAAGTCCAAACAATATAACAAAGTTACTGCTAAAATCTGTGAGTTCAATAATCAATAAAAAGGTATGCGTCAATGGATCCTTGTCCAGTAGGAGTAAAAGACTGGAGACGCTAGTTCCAGTCGTGGCGCTTTTTCACGTTCAAGATCTTATAATCGTCAAGATGATGACATATTTAAAGCATCAAAAGTAATTTTATAAAGAGCGAATTTGTAAATCAACACAAATTAAAATAGTCAAATGGGCCATTTTTGTCTTTGTTAAATGTACTAAACGGGCCACCAACACATTGGTTATATATATAGTTCTGCTATATATAATAGGCGTTAGTAATTGTAACAACTTGTAATATATAGGTTCTGACAACTTGTAATATATATTTAATTAAGTTTTTGATTACTAAGTAGTACCTTTCCATGTGCCTACTATGAAGAGTATAACCAAATCTCAGTCCCAAATAAATTTCCTTCAACAAATACAATTCAAAACCTATCAGTCTATCAGTATACTTCTACACATTATATGGTCTAAAATCTTCGGAGTTAATGGGTAGCCTCACATGGGTAGTTCATATCATCCTTTTCCTGATTGTAGACCTTTTCAATTTAAAGAAAAATAAGTTTACAATTAAATATGCCATCAAAACCTCCAAATTCCCAATAGTTAGTCCTGTAAGGTGAATCGGTAAAAGTTACGCTCTAAAGTTACTCTAGAACTACTTGAGTGATCTACATCCATTTAAGTACCAGCTAAAATCCAACTCGAGCATTCCAAATAAGGTAGGACAATGATTCATATGTAAAGACGTTAACATCCATTTGAAAAAACACTAAAAAATTCAGCAAGGCATGTTGTCTTACCGAACTAACTCCCAAAACATGTGATTTCAAAACTTCCTCATCTATACTTTCTAAGCTTTCAACTGGCATTTCTTTCAACATTGTTTCAGCAGCATCAGTGAGGTCAAGGGACACTTTCAAAAGTGGCTGCAATAAAGGTAGGTTTAATCATGCTTGCACATAATACACTTAGCATTTCATAACGGCAATTGTCTAAACTACTGATAAAAAAAAGATTTTGACATACATGTTGTGTGAACCGATGTAGGAGCACTGTGAGTCTGTGAAGTTTTGGGATCTATAATGCTGCAAATATTAAACAAATACCACATTTATTTTCAGCAACTTTTAGAATATCGGCATACTTCTTGGCATGCAAGTTTAAAATTCACTTTCAGGGAAGCAAGGACATGAGACAGAACACAAAAAGTAAAATAAATTTGCAGAAAACTGAGTTATGGTGGCTTCACTTGCCTATGTGTTCAGATATATTGAGGAGGATTCATCTCGTAGAGCTGCTAAAAAACAGTTCTAACTGCTTTCCTTCTGAAACAATTGCGTACCTCCTGCAAATACACGACTACAATAGTCAAGATTTTTGTGAAGAATACCTAAAATTACATAATAGCACAAAAAACCTAAAATTCTATCTTCTATGGGCGAAAAACGACTCCCTCTATTCCATCAATTCTGATCGCATAATCTTCTTCTTTCTTGATCCGAATATCATATTATACTCTTGTTTAATCTGTTAATCTTATAATTATAATGATTTAACAAGTTTCTTATTTGATTGATGTTTCTCTAAAGATTTAGGGTGCGATCTCTCATTTAGAGTTTGGTGTTTTTTCGTTCTTTAGGGATCTTTATTAATTCTTATCGACTTTCATTATGGAAGTCTAATAGTCCTTCGTGTATTTATATTATTGCCTTCCTTCAAAGGTTTTTCGTGATGAGATAGACGTGGATCTCATAGCTGCTGTGTTGATCTTTTAGTTTTCTTTGTTTAGGGTTTTTAGGTTTCATTTTGCTTTTTGTAGTCAAGTATGTCGAATGCAAGTGATAAG
>BQNB010057540.1:0-38170 GCA_026074375.1 Tanacetum coccineum | reverse complement strand
ATCAATAAATAAAGTGAAAAGAAAGTAAATAAATAAATACTTAAAAAATAATTTTTCCCAAAATCCCAGATAATATGACATTTGCTTTGCTACTTCTATTTCTTAAATCCTTCCTCCTTCTTCTGGGTTTTCTTCGATCGATGCTTTCTCGATTAACCTCTTGTCAATCCGTGGTTTAAAAAAAACGTTTGTCTTTTCCGGTTATGTTTCTCCGGTTAACCTTTGGTCTTTTTTCTGGCCTAAGTCCGACTGCCTTCGTGCGTTTCTTCCTTTTGATCGACTGGTATGATTATCAAAGAAAGGTTTTATCTCCTTCAATCGATCGGATCTTACTCCGCCTCTGTGGGGTTTTCAATCAGCGATTCTGATCACTTGTTACTCTGTTTTTGGTCGTCTTCTTACTTCTCCAATCGACGAATGAACAGGTATTCCTTCTTCCTTACTTTCTATTATGAACCCCTGGAATCGTTCTCCCTTGATCGATTAGCCTTGGGCTCTGATACCAAATGTTTGGAGATTATCAGGTTTGTATAATTCTTCATGTCCAGGGTTCGGTATGAATGGAACAAAGACAAAAAGTATTTTGTAACATAATTGATTGCTTGATCTATTACAATGATTGAGTAGACATATATATAGTTGTTCAACGGGTGCCACTTGAACCATTGTGATGGTTCGGTCAGCGGTTACTAGCGGTTGGTGGCGGTTGGTTACAGTCAACCAACACAACCCTTCCTATTTACAGGTTCTTACCCAAACTATTCCATTTTACATATTTCACACTAAAATTTGTTTTCTTCTAATGTCGAGATTAACCCAACAAATGATATAGTGGAATTTGCGAATGAAGATATCAGATGTTGCATACTTAATCTCCCACACAGCCTATACAAGTCTGATATCCTCCCTCTTGTGAGAGAAGGTGACCGAAAAAGAAGACGAGATGATAATGATGACATGCATGGGGATGGTAGAAAACAAGCGGTTTAGTTTCAGTTTTTCAATGAAAGGAAAAAAGCCAAACCAAGGGAAGAATCAAGTTGCCTGTTGAATTCTTAAATTTTGTTTCTGCTCATTTATAGACGATGTTTGTCTAGAACATTCTGAATTTTTATGGTTTAGTGTTAAAAAGGACCGACGTCTGTTAAATGCATCAATGTTAATATTTATATCCGGATTTCTGTCCTCATTCACAAAGTGAAGCATCTTGAAGAATACAAAATAGCAAACAGGTAAACAGCCATGCATAATCTGATCGACCCATAGAGCTTATGGTTTTCCAGGCTGGAAGCCAGGCCAAATACTAATCGTGTTGTCATCTGTTTGGCTGAAATCAAGATTTTCTGTTTACCAGATGTTCAGATATCAATGATTATTTAAATTGACCCGTTTGAAAAAATTGTAACCCAGATCGACCCGTTTCTCTTTTACGTACAATTTATTCAATCCGAACTGTTTGTGTAAAGCATACAAATTACCACCCAATCTAAAAATGGGTAACAAATCCGCATGCTGTATAACTGAACCCCACATATTAATATTCCCCCAAATCCCTTCAGTGTGTTAGACATATTTTTGATGTTTGGACTTTTGGTTGAAACAACCATATACTGTTTCTATAGATAAATAAAAAAAGACCTTCACATCATATATGTCTTGAACGGTAATCTGATATATGTTACTTTTCTCCCTAGAGTGTCTGATTGTCTATCACTTTGCTAAAATGCATCACCTGTGTTTTTTTAGCCTAAGTCGTCAAGATTATAGATAATGGTCAAACTCAAATAAGTCGAACTCAGCACATAGGATAACTTATTCTGAACAATAAGACATTGAGTGTGTTGTGTGATCTAATAAAGTTGGATATTCATTTCACATATACTCCATAACTTGGCACAATGGTCAACAAGTCTATGAATCAAATGGTATGTGTATACTATTTCATATATTAAAGCACTGAATAATAAAAAGATTTGAATGTGATTACTACAACTTATCCCGACACCTTGCAGCATAGCACCATCATGGTTATCAGTAAATTATAGAATTTGACTCATGAAGCAAAATTAGTGTTTCCATATACGACATTGCGGAGAACGTAGCATTTCCATTCATTCCAACACCACTGATATGTCCAGAAAAGGGTTCATAAACTTCAACCGCATACCCTTTATCGATATCATCCTCCATTTCCAATACTACTTCACCATTGTTCCTAAACCCCAATAGTCTATAGAACACCGACTTACCCTCAACCTTAACAGTATATATCTTTGTAAATGGTTTTTTTATACCATCTTTCATCGTCCACACACCACAAACCGAGGTCTCACCCTCATTATAATACTCAAGCAAACAAAGTGACTCATTCACCTTTGCAACCACCAAATTATATGCGCGTGCTAATCTCTCCGAAAGAGACACTTCACCAAACTTCTCCCTCTTCAAATCAAACAAAATTATATAATTTGACCAAAGTCCTTCACCACGCCAATAAATAATCCCATCTATATGAACATGATCCCACATCAAATCGCACGATTTAAAAGGCGCACCCATATATACAATTTTCCAAACACGTGTACTTAATGTACAAACCTCAACCACCCATGTATAAGGTATTTTAATTTTATTGACATTAATCTTAACAAGCTTAGGGTCACTAGTATCGGGACAAACCCCAAAACCGATAGCAGTATGTCCATGTGGAAAAGGCAATACATTAGGGATAACAATACTAACACATTTCCTAATACTAGGATTCCAAATAACAGCAATCTTAGGTGTTTTTGAATCCAAATCTCCGCAAAAAAATAACAACCCGTTGGCGGAACCAAGTATTGATGTGTATCTTAGTAAGTTAAGGGACTCGGGCGCGGTTAAGAGAAACATTTCTTGGGAGAAAGTATTATCATCGATAATCGAGGTATATGTTCGGACATTATCTAACGTGTGCTCTACAAGTAAATGATGCTGAGGGTTTGTGCGATGTTTTTTATAAATTCCGAGCTGTCGATAAGCGACTTCCATTGTTTCGAAACGGATCGGAATTGAAGTATTGATTTGACAGGAAGGTTTTTAATGATTTCTGATTGGATTTCAAAAGGTATGTGGTCAGACATCTTTTCTTTCTTCGAACGTTTTGATTTTAGGGATTTTTAGGATGTTCTTTAGTGTTTATTCAAAGAAACAAACTTTGTATACTAAGTAGCAACAACATTAATAGCTTGATCAACAAATAGAGACCATAAACAAGATAATTAAGTAATCAACACTTTACTTGTGTTACTTGTACCATACATCACCTCGTTAAACACACATGTGTACATGTTTGAGAAAAAAATGATATTTACAACTTTTCTAATCTGAGATAGGATTTTGTGAAAAGATGATATTATGCAAGTCGAAGTTGATTAAAAATTGGTATTATTTGCTCGGAATCAGTCACTAAATCAATATTTTCCTTAACATACTTGATTCAACAAAGACCCGTCTAGTTATAAGTTTTGACGTTTTCAACAACATCAACAAGAGTACCCTCAAACCTCCATTAACAAGTTATATTTTCAATTGATTTAACCGATAACAGTTGGTCGGTCGGAATCGAAAAAAAGGCTAACTGTTTGAAAAAACTATCTATACCCAAAAAGTCAATTTGTATAAGTTGAACCAGTAATTTGTATAAGTATTCTAAATTTATGAGTTTGCATATACTAGCCATCATCTAGGATAACATGATGCAAGCCATGTACACTCAAATATATAAACAAGAAAGAGTTATTTTCTTTAGCTGATGTGGGACTAAAATACTTCATACTAAAGTCTTTAAAGAAGTTACCCATGAGATGCAACATTATTATTGATGTAAACCTGTAATTAAACATTATGTAGTAATGCATGTGTTCTCTTATTCACTGCTTCTTCTTGAAGGTACGATGAAATTCATGCGAGAGCGTATCGACATACTACTTAAAATAGAATATATAATTAAGAATAAAAATACGAAACGACAAGCATCACATTGATATGCATTACAACTGTATGTATTTGTATGGTTGAATCATGTAGTATCCTAAGTGATTTAACCCAGCAAGTATAGGTACCTTTTGCTAAAACTGATTAACTTCTAAACAAATGACGAAGAAAATATAACATATCAAAATTGTTTTTGTTAGCAGAATAAGAGGACTTTTATTGAACATCAGTTCCTAATTCAGAAAAGAGCTTGTAACTAAGTGGTCACGCTAACCTTCCTAAAGTTTGATTATGTGTGCCGCTAGGCTCAAATCCCATGAAGTAGTAGTTTGACACCCAATATACACTTATCGTTAAAAAAGTGTTAATAAAATGATTTTTTCACGAACTTGAACTTTGGACACATTTACCCATATCTATATATATATATATATATATATATATATATATATAAAATATAAAAAAAAAATTGAAGGCGTGCATGCATGTTTTTGGTGGTTCTGTCAGTTCTCGCACTAAGAATGGTTCTGAAAAAAAAGTCTCGCTATATATATATATATATATATATATATATATATATGTTTTATATGTAACTTGTTGACGTATATGTTTTATATGTAGCTTGTAGGATTGTGTTCTCTTTATTGGAAATTTTGCAATGAGCTAATGTATGTTTGAATATGAGCCGGTTCATTGGCGGAGCTATCTAAATGGTTTTGGTTTTGTCCTACATCGGTAGTTTAAAAAGACTTGAACCATTTTATATACGTGACTTGGTAAAATTTAAGCAAATGGTTATTGGATGTAGTTCAACTTTAAGGTGAGGTTGAACTAACTTCAAAATCACTTTTTTTTAAATGTTTTTAATTTTCTTGTTGAAAAAATCCATACAACAAAAACATGTCTATACCGCCATCGTCTTATTTGTTAGTATTTATCTGTGAAATCTAGTTTTTTACAGCAACGAGGTTGGTAATCCGCGCGGAGCGCGTGAGACAATTTTGCAACAGACCGATTACTCTAGGTACTATTTGTCAGTTAGGACTAACCTTACAATGAACTGATAACCTCATGGGCTATTTCCATAAGTTTCTTAAAAATATATATATTAAACATCGATATTTTTTATAAAATCATAGGTATGTGAGAAGGAGTGCAATATCGGGCTCGTTTTGTTCGCAATTCGACGATCTTTTAAATGACATATTTTTTTACGAATGAATCGATCGTTCCATATTTGATAAATAAATTTTGTTATATAATAAAGTCGTAAATAAGTAAAAGTTTAAGGTCAGTAACTTTTCGCATACTTTGCGAGTGCGTTTTGTAAAAAAAATATTTTCGTGAATAGTGAAGTTTGAATTTTTTAATTGTAAAACACGTTTCCATAAGGCGTTGCCGTTTAATACAAAGTAATCATAAATTAAAAAACATATCGTCCCCTACATGGTTTTGGCTTTCATAAAAGGATGGTTGACTGGATTATAAAATGTGTGAGTACTACTTCTTTTTCTATTTGTGTAAATGTGGAGATATTTGGTTACTTTAAAGAATGCATAGGCTTGAGATAGGGTGATCTAGTCACCATATCTATTTACTCCGGTGATGAAGATCTTATCTTTAATTGTTCAAGAAAAGATGGAAAACAAGAAGGAATTCAAATATCATTTTGGTTACAGAAGTATGAAGTTGACTCGTGTATGCTTTGCTAATGATCTCTTGATGTTTTCCCATGATGATATGAATTATGTCAATGTTCTTAAAGAAGCTATTGAAGACTTTGAAGCATACTCAAGTCTGATTCCAAATTATACAAAGAGTACTATTATTTTTGGAAGTATGAACAATACATAAAAGCAAAATATTATTGATAACATTCCTTTTAAAGTAGATAGATTACCAGTTAAGTATATGGAGTCCATCTTACTTCTAAAATAATTGGAGTGAGTAACTGCAAAAGCTTACTAGATAGAATTAAGAACAAAACTTTAAATTGGAAGAACAAGTGTCTCTCTTATGCTCGTAGATTACAGTTAATGGCTTCTGTTCTTGAATATGTGCATGTTTATTGGGCATCTGTGTTCTTATTCCTTAAAGCAGTAATTAAGGACATTAACAAGCTCCTTAAAGTGTTCTTATAGAACCAAGATGAAATGTCTAGAGGAAAAGCTAAAGTGTAGGCAATTTGTAGACCAAAGAGTGAGGGAGGGCTTGGCTTAAAAGAGTTGGGTGTTTAGAATAAGGCAATGATTACTAAGCACTTATGGCATGTAGCTGTAGATAAGGATTCTCTATGGTTAAAATGGATAAATACTGTCAAACCAAAGGGTAGGAGTGTGTGGGCAGTAGAAGAGGATATAAACGATAGTTGGAGGTGGAGGAATATTATAAAGGTAAGAAATAAAGTTAGAGATTTTCATCTTGAAAGTAGGAAATGGATGTAAAGCATCTACTTTATATGATAATTGGAACCAGTTGGGGAGGTTCAATCTTTCATTTCCTATAGAGATGTGTATAATACAAGGTTGAAGCATGATATGATGGTCAAAGATTTAGTTGTGAATAGAATCTGTATATGGCCTTTTGAATGGGTTAAAAAGTATCATAATCTTAGCCTGATTCAAAATATGGTGATTGATGAGTTCAAAAAATATAAAATGGTATGAAGAAGTCATAATGGAAGAGAATGATCTTTTTATATAAGTCAAACTTATAAAGATTTGATTAATGAGAATGGGAATGTAAACTGGAGTAAACTTATATGGTTTTCTCAAAGTATTTCTAAGCATGCTTGTATTCTGTGGATGACGGTACAAGAAAGGTTAGCTACTCAAGATAAGATCAAGAGTTGGGTTCATATGATATGATAATGTGCTATCTTATTCTTTATGACCAGGACTCTCACAAAAAACCTATTCTTTCAATGCAAGTATTTTACTCAATTATGGAACAAAGTTAAACAGAAAATAAGTTTAAGAGTAAAATTAAGTAGAATGGATGACATTGATGAATAATATTACTAATGGAATAAAAAGGGAACGCTATAACAATATTATTTAAAGGTTGGGGATGATGCTATGTTTTTTATTATGGCTGAAGAGGAGATAAGAAAAAGGAGTATTGATGAGCTATATGAATTTTTTGTTGAGACTTTAAGACTGAGATTGTCAAGTTTGAAAGCTAAGCTAACTAAGGATGTTAGAAAAGCACAGCTGAATTGGAACATCAAAATGGTTAAAAAGGTGGAATGCCAGTGATATTGCATAAAGAAGTGTTTGGGATTAATAGTTCTTTTGAATTTGGTAAGGTTGTATGATACAGATGGCTTATAATTTGATTAGATAGCTTCAATCCTTTGACAATTGGCTTCTTTTGTAGGTTCGTTGAGGCAACAATTAGAGTTCAGTTATCCTAGTATGAATTTGTTGTGTCATAAGGATGTTTCATGCACTAAATAGTTTGGTTCTCTTTAGAGCTTAGTTTGTTGGTGATTTTAGTGTCATCAACGACCATTTAGGTAATGACGATTTACTAGAGACTAATGAGATTTCATACTTAGCTTGGATACGAGTTAGGGAAGTGTGGAGTACACACTCGTTGAGTTAATATGTTTTCGACCATGACAAAAATGCAGAGAGCGTACTTAGTACTGCTAGCACTAAGTGCTGGGAGTACTAAGTTGGTTTACTACAGGCAGTACTATGTATTTTCCACTGGGAGTACTACTTAGTACTGCTAGCACTAAGTAGTTAGTACTGCTAGCCGTGTAACTGTTCAGTTGTGAAAGTTGGTTTTAACCAACTTTAACTGCTTAACTGTCATCTAGAATCTGTTTTATAAACAGATTCATTAGTCTCATTAAATAGAACGGAAAATACATACAATTCCTCTAATCTTCATGCTTTGTGATCGTGTGCCTAGAACACAAAGTGATTCTCTTCTAGTCTTATCCCGATAGAGATTTCATGCAACCCTGGGCATTTGATAGGGTCGAAATACTTTATACGGAAAGTGGACATTTACACGATTCTAGAAGATATCCAGGATTATCACATCGTCGAACACAAACCCCAAATTAACTAACAATCGTATAAAGTAATTCGTTTGTGATAGTCAAGATTGTTGAATCTGTGTAAAAAGATATATTGGGAGATGACGTTAGAGTTTGAATTGATATGGTACGGTGGAAATTAATGCAAACTATGGAAAAGGTATTTGGTGATGATATCGAGTTTGATCGGAGTTTTAGTCTTTTTGTTCGGAGTTTGGGGTTTTTCTTCTTGAGGTGAATCAGAGCTAATTGTGAATCGGATTCTTCTTGAGGTAATTGTGTTTTCTTAGTTTCAAATTAGACCTTTTAATTTTATATAGTACCCCGCCTTCCTACACTTTTTAATTTTTTAATTTTTGACACATATTTTTTAGCTCAATTTTTTTCAAAAACGAATTTACAAACCCTTTTTGCCAAATAAAGAATTAATCAAGTTTTTTTAATAAAACATATTATTAAAAAACATCTAAATTAAAAATATATTACTAAATAAAGTATGATTTGATTTTTTTGAAATACAAAAGTCCCCACTTGAGGTTTTGCTTTACTAAGTAAAAGATTCCAATCAATTTGTGAGTAAAACCTTGTTTGTTGGACTTTAATTACAAAACTTGTTGCGTTGTTGTCATGATCTCACAAATGGATTCGTATCTTTATTTATTTGTTGAAAAATGGGATTTAGAGGCATTGACTGAAATAATGGGATTTTGTGAACATGCATTTGTTCACTTGTGTATTTTAATGATTACGTAAGGATTTTGTCTAATTGATTCAGAGTTAATGAATCAAACACTGAAAGAAAAGATATCATTTGTTAATATGTAGATGATATGTCGGGTTGCTACACACCGAGTACTTTCGTATTTGTTGAAAAACCATAGGTTATGGTTTAAAATACACGGGGATTCTTTTATGTGATTTCATAAAATCCAAAGAGAACATATGGTTCCACGTTATCTTGTGTTAAAACAGTGGCCTTTTGGTTCACTTTGTTGTTGACATTAAATCGATGCTACTAGTTTTATGAAATTGAAAAGTTACTATTTCGATTGGAAAGAAACATTGGTATGTTGTAAACCAAGTAATTACCTACTTGATCGAGTCATTGTTCGTTGTTTAGAATACAACGGGGATCCTTTAAGTATTATACGGATTAATTGATGTATGTTGAATTAGTGATCAAGAAGAATATATATTTGTAAGTATTGGATTTAATTCTTGGTGTAGATGAAATGTCTTGGGATCAAAGAAAAAAAAGTTGTACAACGTATTCAACTACGGCATCATAAGTCGTTGTTTTCATGTTTAAAAGAAGTATAATGGTTATATGACTTATTAATAAACATTGATTTATGTTTAAAAGTCAATACTATTATGTTTTATGTCTTATAATAGTGAAACTAAACCATTGATAGTATATCACTTGGAAAAGTGGTTGGTTAAGGACTTAATGAATAAGTCGGTAATAGGGATGAAAAGTCCATTAAATTATCTAACTATGAGATACCCAATTCCCTTCTAATACGACGTTAGAAGCTGAATTCAATGTGGAAAGCTCATAGCTAGAGATTGGAACACGTGTATTTATCTTCCCGAGGTATGTGTTCAGACCTGCAAGTGATGTTAGGTTGAAGTTTTACTTCTTAATGGTTCTTTTGAAAAAGTGCAAGCAGGGCATGACTAAAAGAAGCCACCTATATGAACATGAAGTTTAGCCGCTTCAAGAAGCTTGGACTTGGCTTCCTATATGTTCATTAATGGATTGGGACACATGGCTTGTAAAGTGTCAAGTAAACGAACTTTAGAGTGTTGTAGAAACGAATGTGTATAGTATCTTCAGGTATTCAAATGGATTGACGGGTTCAATCGTTACGACACCCCGATTTTCGAATATTTGGAATGTGTATTATACTAAGATGAAAATTCAATCGCAAGACATTTTCATTTATGCATTTGTTTGTTTCGTTATGTTTGCTATAACATAATGGCATATATCATTATATATGTTTTAGTAAATCAAAGATTACACTCCAATGAGGGGGATTTGTTGATGATTTTAGTGTCATCGACGGCCATTTAGGTAATGGTGATTTACTAGAGACCAATGAGGTTTCATGTTCGACTCGGATACAAGTTAGGGAAGTGTAGGGTGCACACTCGTTGAGTTAACATGAAATCTATCTAGGTGTTTGGAGTTTACGCTATAACCAATAAGGTTATGCCATAATGTTTTTAACATAATCAAAGCCTATTTGGTTTACGACGTAACGGGTATTGTTATGCCGTAACAAGTGAAACATGTAAAACATTACGTCGTAACATTTTAAGTTACGCCGTAAAGTATGGTCTGTTGGTTAAAAATAGTTCGAGTTTAACTGATTCTAACCGCCCAAAACTAACCAAAAACTATCTTAATATCAAATATAAGATCAGATATGTTGGTCTCAGAATAGAAGAACGAAAAACACACATACATAATCTCTTTATGATATAGTATCAGATCATCCCATGTAGATTTTTCAGTTAATCAGTTTATGACAGAATTCATTTGGTCATCTAGAAGGACGGACATGATCAGACTTTTGAGTCGCTGATCTGAGTTAGCAGCCTTTCTCTCATCTGCAGTCCATTGTCCTTCTGGCTTCCTTTGACCAGCTTCCATAGGGATAAAAGGATCGTTTGAAATGATGTTTTCAAATTGAGGTTCAATACCAATGATATGGCACATGAATCTCTTTTTCCAATTGGTGAAATTTTCCACCTCTAGTACATGAGCTGCATTTAACTGGCCACCCCTGTATTCAAGAGTCTGTGGTACTTCTACTCCTTTCATTTAAGATGGATCTTGATTATAAAAATCTTTGAGCCTTTATATATCCTTTAAAGGGATTTTATAAACCAGAAGGCTCTGATACCACTTGTTGGTCCCTAGGAATCTGATATAGGGTTTATCAAATTAAACTAATCAGCTTCCATAGCAACAAAGTGAGTTTTAAACAAATATATATATGAACAATATAAAGAACAAGTTTAAAACACACAAAATTACTTTTCAACAAATAGACTTTTATTAGAATCAAATAAAGAATCTATGACACACCTTGCTTGTGGAATAGCAAGGTGGTTGAATGACAATTGGGGTGTTATCTCCTTCGAACTTATTCTCTAACCAAAGTTATGAGATATAAGAAAACAAACTATTTGACTAGAACTGAAGCTTCAGCTTCAGCAGTTTCTATTCAGTTTGTTTGAGAGATAAATGAACTCTTCAATGTGTTTCACATTAATTGGAAGAGATCGCATTTACTCTGGGAATCCCTTTCCTTTTATAGGCAAAGGGATTAGGGTTTACAAGTTAACCTAGTACACGTGTCATGCATCTAATAGGTGGTTGAGATACCATTTAATACAAACGTGCTCTAAAGTACCAGGTACAGTCCTTTAAGGATGGTTGTTGTACTTCTATACCAACTTTAGAAGCACCTTTTCCCAAAGAGATTGATTTATTCCTTTTGACATAAAGCAATCTTTTTGCCGCCTTGTAAACCTTCTAGAAGTGAAACATTTCATTTCAACTTCTGTTAAGGAGATAGACATCGTCCAACTTGAAATTGTCAACCAAGCTGAACTGAAGCTCTTTGCAAAGGCCTTTTTCAGTTTCTGTACCGCTGCATAAACTGAAGTGAATATACTTCCTAATCTTCTAAGGACATGAAGAGCTAAAGCTGAAGAAGCTTCAGCAACTCAAACTGAAAGACTTCAGCTTGAGAAACACTTAGGGGATTTTATGTTTAAATCTACTTAAAGACTGAAGGCCTCAGGAACTGAACCCAATAATTAATTTGAGTAAATAAGAGATCCAAATGTGGGTCTAACAGCAGGTAATGCAATCAGTGCATAAATGTTGAAATAAGAGATCCTTATGTATCAGACTTAAAAATTATGGCAAGCGGAAAACTTACCAGTTGAAATAAGAAGTGTATTGCCACCATTCTTCGACCATCGCAACCTAATCTCTAGTCCTTGCCACCATTCTTCGACCACTAGTCTCCACATCAGGTCGACCAAGAAAAACTGAGTTTCCTATGTTATTTATAGATTTGAGATGCTTTTGTGTTGTAAGTGCAGGAACTTTTTATTGGAATTTGAGATGGTTTGTATTCTAGAAAATCCAACAATGCTTCAACTTCATCATTCTTAATTTTCTATACTAAATACCATGTGATCAATTCCCGCAACCCTTGCACTTCCATTTCCTTTCATGATCCAGCCTTCCCCATTAAATCCTGTATAATTTTCACAACGAGATTTACACACCTTTAATATTGCACAATAAATATAGAGACTGAATCTTTTAATATACGAGGCTTTCATACCCGTGCGTTGCACCAGACTTATTTTTTAGGAAAAATTAAACTTTTACTTATGTGAAACATCGTATAATGTTGGTGTTCGGGTTTTGCTCAATTCGGTTTGTTTCAAAGTCTATATTTGATTTCAAGTTTCTCTAGTTCGAGTCAATCCAGTTATCATAAAATTTTAAAAGAAAAAAAGAGTCCAATAAGTAATTGTTGTAATTGCATTAAAAACATATTCATATTAGATGTTACATTGTTACATGAGCATTTTGGTTCATGATCCAGACCCACTCAACGTTAAACATTATTATCTATTTGTAATGATAAAGAACATTATATTTCAAGATAATAAGAGAGAAGAAACTTCAAATTTACTATTCTAAAATGTTACTATGATTTAGATTAGGGTGAAAGCTATAGATACGCAAGATAGTATTTTCAAAAGACCGACATACGTAACCAACTAAATTTATTACCATTATCCTCAAAATTCTTTCAAATTTTGTTCAATCTACGTAATGTTGACAGAAAAGTGACTTGTTTGACCAGTTTTCATTTTAAGAAGTTACACTAATTGTCCATGTTGTTTGCGTGGACTTCTACCGTTAATCCTTGACATTGTTTTCACTTAAAAAAGTTATAGTAATGGTCTCTCGATTTTTGCATTGACATACACTGTTAGTCCCTTGACTTTTTCACTTAATATATTTTTTTTGTCTTTCAGAAAGAAAAAAAATTGTTTTATAAACGTGTATAATTTTATAAACTTGTATAATTAAAAAAAATGTATTTAAAACGTGTATAATTGTATAAAAGTTATAAAAAAATTTATTAAATTTTTTAAAAAACGTGTATAATTAAAAAATTTGTATTAAAACGTGTATAATTGTATAAAAATTATCAAAAAAAGTAAATTTTTTTTATAAACGTGTATAAATTTATAAAATTTTATAAACGTGTGTAATTAAAAAAAAGATTGTATTAAAAACGTGTATAATTGTATAAAAATTATAATTAAAAAAAATTTTAAGGCAAAAAAATCCCCGTGTATAATTGTATAAAAACGTGAATTTTTGTGAAAGGAAAACAAAAAGAAATGAGGAAAAATATCCTTTTTTGAAAGGCAAAAAAATCAAAAATATTAGGTGAAAAGGTAAAGGGACTAACGGTGAAAGTTCCCCCAAAAGTCAAAGGACCATTATCGTAAATTTTTAAATGGTAACCGGTCAAACAACTCGCCTAGCCAGTCATATTACGTAGATTGAACAAAATTTGAAAGAATTTTGAGGATAGTGGTAATAAATTTAGTTGGTTACGTATGTCGGTCTTTTGAAAATACTATCTTGCGTATCTATAGCTTTCACCCTTTAGATTATACAACTTAGAGTAAACTACTACGTAGTATTTCATAGCAATCAAACATTACAAATACATAATAAACAATAAATAAACAAAAAGATAAAATGAAAAATGTATTGTGGTTCCTTCAGATATTAATTGAACGGTCTGTGATCCATTTCCTACAAAATGAAAATTTTATGAAAATACTTAAAATACCTGCATAATTTTATGAAAACTTATGCTTACGTGCATAATTTGAGGAAGTGAAAAAGTTACCAGCATAAATTGATGATTTAACCTATATATATCTTATAATGTGTGGTATACGGATGTATTCAAATGGAAGTCATGATATATATAGTTTGTAAGCGGCTCTTTCACTTCCTCAACTTAGGTTAAATCATTAATTATTCTTGCAACTTTTTTAACTTCGTCTCAATTAATAACCGAATGTTAATTCTATACTAAATACATGTGATCAATACCCGCAACCCTTGCACTTCCATCTCCTTTCATGATCCGCAACCCTTGAACTTCCAAGCCTTAAAATTAAAGTCATTAAGACACATTAAATACATGGACATAATCTTTATATATACGAGGCATGCAGACCCGTGCGATGCACACGGGTTGTATGTAGATGTTGAGTGCTTGTGTTTTAAGTTAACAGAAGGTTGAACGTCTATGCCCTTCAAAGTCATTGCCACTCTAGAAACAAATGACAATTGACCTCAAGACCAAAAGGAAAACCTTTCATCATGTTCGTAAAATATCTTTTTTGAGCTAATCTATATATGAAGAAGTATGCAAGATCCATGTAACTTAATCTTTACTCTATAACTTCAGTATCATCCAAGTTTTATAGGTAGAAGAGCATTTAAGAATTGATTGCTAAGAAAAACGAAAGGATGTGTAATTTATATGCAAAAACTTTACATCTTAAAGTTAAAGTGATAGAAATGCAAATTTCTTAATAAAGATCATATAAATAATGCACTTAATTTTTCTCCATTTTAAAATTTAGAATAACAAATTGCATATTGTCACCCGAATGATATTCATTCCACATCAAAGAACTTCAACTCGATATGTAATCTTTAAGCATTAAACAATAATTGTCTCGCTCCACAAATTTTATTCGTGCAACATCAAATTTAAATACAAATTGTCTTGTTACTACAAATTGCTATACTTGGTCAGATTCGCATAGTAAACTGCTAAAGAAGAAATAATAGACAAAGAAGGCAATTCTCTCGCAACTCGGAGGTGCTGAAGTTCGAAGCAAAGTTTTATGGTATACCCATCATTCTCCACAATCTCCAACGACCTATAAAAATATTCTTAGGATGAGCCACTAATATTTGGCCTTTTACCTTGCACCCGTTGACCCTATGTCGTCCATATCATGTCGATTATAGCTCCGCATTGAACACCCTGCCCATTTTCGTAAGGCAAACAGACTTGAATCCCGAATGAGGCCTATATATAAAGCTAGTAATATTTATCTCAGTCACCTGAATTAGTTATTCGACTCAAGGGTTTTCCACTACAATCCTCCAATAAGCTTAGCCAAACATCCCTTTATTCAAGAACATTGTGCTTCAGTAACCTTGTGTCTGTCAGCCTACCACCAAAGAATCATAACCCCCGCCCGTGTATATGCAGCAAACCCTCTCAATTTATCAACAAAAAGTATCCAGTAATCTTGCTTGCCAAAAATCCTTCACAAATTTGTGACCAAGCTCAAAACTATATAATGTCAGCATGTGAAACACCATTTATAACTTTACGGAATTTGAAAGACTCGAGTCGCGAGCAAACCTCAAAATCTGCTACTTAACGTGTATTTATCACTGACTAAGAGGGTGTATAGGATCACGGTATGAAGGAGATTATTTACTAAGTGTATATAAATCTGGTATGACCCGAGACAAATCTAATTTCTAGATATACAAAGATGATTACGACCACCTACCTGATCTAAAGCTGATGGACATTATGATTCATTAACAACCTGACTTCTTCAGTTAGAGCCTTAGTCTCCAATTCTTTAGCATAAGAGCTTTTTTCCATGTTTTGTTACTTCCTAACATCTCGTATTCTCGCCTGATGAGAACAAAGAAAGCTTGTGAGATTGAGAGATTGCATTAGAAATGGAGACTTCAAAGTCTTCAAGGATACAAAGTGTAATCGATGACACTAACTTTGAGTAAGTGCTTCAAAAAAATACAAATAAATACCTTCACATAGAAGTGTACACCTTCCTAGATATATGTAGGCTGAGATTGGTTCTGGAAGATAAGTACAAAAAAAAGGAAAGACAAAAACAGGTGAACATAACATTGGGAGCTGATTCAAGCACTAATGATATCTGAATTTAATATTACCTAAAGGTAAAGAATGTGGACGTGTGGCACGCGTTTTCGAAATCCGCTCACTATTGCATCAGTCAGTAGCAATACCTGTGAATTTGCTCCTTATTTTGGCAAAGCGTAGGCTGCTGAGAAGGCCTTGTCCAGTCGCAACAGTGTGGGGCTTCAGAGGCTGTTGCCCTATGGCCAACTTGAGGGGCTGAAGTTCGATGCAGAGCCAACGTTGTTGTTGTTCACTGACTTTCGTTGTTTCTTCTGGTTCACTGACTTTCGTTGTTTCTTCTGGTTCATAATAAACACACGAAACACAGTTACACGAATTGGAACGATAAACACAACTATAATCCTACAATATCAGTATTACACTAAAAGCGGGGTAATATAATACATCATATAAAAGCTGTTAAGAAACGGCGTACAAAGCTGTTAAAAACACCATAGTTAAGTTCTAAAATCAGTGTCCTAATTTATGTATGCAATCCCATACTCTAATTTTTGCATATGTAAGACTGTGTAGGGGTGTTTGGGATTAATTATTAGACGTTTTCATTTCACAAAAACATAATTAGTTTTAGACTTAAGTGTATGGATGAAGGCAAGCTGATTAAGCTTACCTGATTATTTAACGGTTAAATATCCAATTTAGCACAATCAAATAATAATTAGAATCGCCCGACCCTCATAAAACTAATTATCTGAGTATCTCATGTTGTGACACCATAGCAAATCCAAACACTATCTTTGAACTGTGTTTTGTTACACTTTTATCATAAGCATTGTCATTTATACCCCACCGCTACATAACAGAGTGTTCTGTATTGCTTATTATAAAATCCTCATCTAATTAAAGGAGGGTGTTTCAGACTGATTATTTCTATCATTTATGCTTCTGCTTATTGATAAGCACTTATAATTATTTAACTATCGTGTTTCATAAGCAAATCCAAACACTGCATCTCATAAAACGCGCTTCAACGGACAATCCAAATCATAAACGAATAGTGTAAAGTTACAAAAAGTACTCACAGTTGGGTTGATGAGGAGGGTAATTTTGGTAATTATCGGTAGGAATAATCTGCTTCAAATGCTTCCATTGCCTGCTTCTAGCTTGGCCTTTCAGATACTTTTCGTGCATTTGGATCTTTTTAAATCGAAAATGAGTTGGTAATATCATCTCTGATTCTATCACCTCTCGTTCCATCTTAAATTACCAAATAATATATAATTAGTTATTGGTCAACTCCAAACAACCTACAGAAGGTGTTAAAACAGCGTATAAAGCTGTTAAAAAAGCATAAAAAGTCTGCTAAAAAATAACGTACCAAGCTGTAACATGTGTGCCCAAACACCCCTTTTCGGATCAAATTGCTGGAAGCATCTTTCCTAGGCATAATTATGCATAAAGCTAAGACAACATAGTTGGATTCTTTCTTTACAATATAACGCAATAGCTTTAGCTTCAGCTTTACACACACCGTCGTCTCCATAGATGTTGTGCTGCAACTTTGTGCAAATCAGCTGAGAAACATTCAAATTCTATCATACTACATGTTCATAAACAACAAACTTAATCCTGGTGATTATCAATAACAATATATCATAAATTTTAACAATATTTAGGATGTCAATAACTCATCACGACAACGTAAACTCATAACCTTAAACCCTAATTTCATCCAAATAACAATAATTAGGGACAAAACCCCCCAATTCCAATAACCCATAAGATCAAACACTAACCCACCAAAACCCCTAAGCTAAACACAGTTTCAACCTAATCTAAAAAAAGTAAAAAAAAAAAAATACCTCAACAAAACTGAAAGCCTAACTGTTGTAAGTAGTGGCGAATTCCAAAAATACCTTGTGAAACTCCAACTATAGATGCCTGGAGCAACCGTACCCTCGAAAGGCTTTAAGAACTGTAGTCTTAACCGAATCATAGTCATGAGTGTCTGGGTTGTGCTTCGGGTTGGTTGCTCATGGTGGTTGGTTTGATTTGATTTTGATGGCTGAATAAATGGGTGTTTATATAATGTAATCTCAATTCTTTGGAGATGAAGGGTTCTTTGGAGATAAGAAACGAACCTGTAAAATGGATGGAGATGGATGGAAGATTAAAGGTTGAATGGTGTAAATGCAGGATGTGAGGAATGTGGATCAATGTAACTTGCCGATTGAATGAATTACACTGCAAGTGGATTTTAAGTTGAGAGCATTTAAAGATACAGCCCCAATAAATTTAGGGGCTGAATCTTTTAGTGTTATAGATAAGATAGATTATAGATTATAGCTTATAGATAGACTTATGTCGCATACCTAAAGCTTATGAAATAATATATAGTAAAAACGACTAATAAAAATAAATTGTACTTAAATGTAAAAAAGATGTTAAAGGGATAATACAAACCTTTGGTATATTTGTCTATTTATCAAGATGAATCTCTATGTCTTTTTTCAAACCTGCATACAAACCCCAATTTCAATACCAATCAATTAATGCAATTTGAACCTACTCGTAATGTGTAAACACCATTATGTCTAGAGCAGACGATGAATGCCAAATTTTCATTAACTTTGAAAAAAATATGTGGATAGATACATGGATGACTAACCTTCCACAGTTTTATATACGGATTTTAAACGACACTAAGAAGACATTGCCATTGCTTTCTTATCTGCATATAAAAATATAAGATATAAGAGACCAAAATGGAGAAGTGATAAAAGGTATCCTAGTTGTAATATGTGATAATTTTCAGTAAACAAAGTG
The DNA here is from genome assembly GCA_026074375.1 of Tanacetum coccineum. Classification (NCBI taxonomy): domain Eukaryota; kingdom Viridiplantae; phylum Streptophyta; class Magnoliopsida; order Asterales; family Asteraceae; genus Tanacetum; species Tanacetum coccineum. The sequence goes on along the minus strand of BQNB010057540.1, from coordinate 19,303 downwards.
AAAGGAGCTCTCGTGGAGTATGTTGTTTGTCATGTGTGCTTGATAACTTGATATTCTTGAAACGGTATTAGAATGCGTGCTTTGTGGAAAGAGTGGATGTTAACTATTTATACTACTAATCATGTACGTAACCTTCAAATCATATGAATAGTCTCCGTTAAATGCTTATTTGATATTCTAGAAAGGGTGTTAGAAGTTTTGAAAAAAGAGGTTAGTTAATATTAAGAATTATTTGCTTAAATTTATGTCGCAAAAATATGAACTTGATCATAAAGACTACACATTAAATAAATGGACGAAATCTTTATATATATAAGATAGGATATTTAGATATTGTATGATTGAGTTAACGCAAATAATACCTAGTTGGGACCAAGGTATGCATTTTTTTATAATGTAATACATGTGATCTTATTATTTTAAATGGATGTTATACATTGGATAAAAATTTATACATGTATACAACTCTATTTCTTTTATCATGTCTCGTAAATAAATAAAAAACACAATAGACTAACATTTCATAACTGAAATGAAAAATTATGCAACAAAACATAGTACGTATTTACAAAACTAAATGACTATAAAATTTGATAGACCCTGTTTTAGGGGTGTAGCCATGCCAAATTATACAATGTCAACTTCCACTTGAATATAAAATGTACGAACCTTCAAAGGCTTAACTTCGTGTTCAAATAAGAATACTTGGCAAATAAATTGTAGTCATGTTTTCTAAAACGGACATACACATTTGTGAGCAAATCACTAGGCGTTTGGTTCGTCGTAATTGAATGTAATTTGATGTAATTTTAATTTGAATACTTCTCAATCCTGTCTCGTTGGTAGAAATGTTGGAATTGTAATTCAAAAAGTAAATTGAACTCCCTCAATTACATCCCATGTTATAATTCAGATTACATGGTAATATGAGATGCAAGTTTTCAATTACGTTATAATTCACAGTTTACAATTTAACAATTACTATTACTATTATTGTTATTATTATTGTTTATAATTTATTTTTATTTATTAACAAGTTTTTTAAACTCGCGCTTCGCAGCGGGATGTTTGTCTACAGAAGTATTAAGAGTACAATTCAAACATTTGATATAGTATAAGCTCCCACAACGTTTCAAGATTACATATAAAAAACAACCAATAAACAATCCAATTGTTCACATTTACAGAAGGTTGTTCAATCTACCACTTATGACTCCTTTTTATTTCCTCAACTGTTTCAGCAACTATCCATCATTCTTATATGTTATGAACCTGGTGCATTACAAAAATTATAAAAAGAAATAAAATCATTTAAATACTCTTATCTTGCCTTAAGGTGAGATACTTACTATCATTATAAAACATATGATCACCCTCATCTTCATGACCTCTCTTCATCTTCAACTTCATCTTTGAAGATTGTTCAAGTTTTTTCAATGTGGCAACACTCATTCAGAGGGGGACGTGCGGAATTGCTTATTTGGAAGTACTTTTTTACTTTAAGAATAAGCTAAGGAGGTACCATTCAGATACGTAGAATTTTTTATCTATTACTCCGCTACACACTTATCCAGCTTGCAAGTTTCATCATCAAAGCAAGATATATGCGTACTGGTACCTTAAAATCTATGTTTAAGCCTGTCAGAGATGTTCTAAATAACAAATTACCTGGCAAATGCAACACATGAGGAAGCAATGGATCAAAGGTTAACAACAAATGATTAACATAGATAAATTTTTAAAAGTGAAAGTCAAGCAAAAACCATGAATCATGATTTTCCTTCAAATGTTCACTTATTTTTGTGCATAAATCATCTCGAAGAGGCATAATATCCACTTGACTTTTTGCCTCTCACGGATGATTTTGCACTTGTTTTTATAACTATCTTACATGCAAAACTCTCCTTTTGATTTCTTACTCCATTAATTTAGTGTTCTTTAAATGATATTTCTTGTCATAATATTTATTTCTTAAGAACTACTTTGCACTTTTTGTCAAAAGACTATGAAACTTTGAAACTGAGATTGCAAAAGCGTTAGCAGCTGCAAAAAGTATATCCAAACAATTAAACTTTGAATGACAGCTGCAAAAGGTTCTTTTTTGCAAAAGCGTTGAGGCTATTTGATATCAAGTGGAAATGACTGATATCAAGTGGAAATGACTGATATCAAGTGAATTTGATATCAAGTGGAAATGACTGATTGTAGTTGTGTCGATATCAAGGCATATAAAACTTTGAAACTGGGATTGCAAAAGCGTTAACAGCTGCAACCTAATAAAGGGTTGTTTGGATATATCTTTTCATAGTCTTATTTAACACAACATGATTAGACCGTTAGTAAAAATGTCCATTTTGACCTGAACCATTTCGACCCATCATTTTTTGTCGAAACCGAACCAAACAATTAAACACACCCATTGAACTCATCTAGTGAACTTTGCATACATCAGGTTGTTTAACAGATTTAGTGCTTCATGATGTGTACACAACCACACTCCATACACACATTCAAGCATTGTTGTCGCTAAGTTAAATGACACAGTTAATCTACATGTTGCATGCTAAGCCTTATAAAGGAATATCATCGGTAAATAGGAAAACGGTTACCTGAAGAAAACAGTCGCCCCATGGCAACGCTGAACACAATGAACTAATTTTGTATGGGGGCTGCAAACTAACCAAACTCGGAAGGTCTCATCGCCAAGACACAGTTCTAGTTTTGTCCATCCTCCGGTATAAATGCCTTCCCATATTCAGTTTAAAGAACAAAGTCTGAAGATTAAAGTTGTAACGACATGGAAAGGTGTGGTCTGTGCATATCCAGCCTCCATTGCCAATTCCTGACTCGCAACCAATGCTTCAGTTGTCACGTGAATGAAGTTGCCATGTGGGAGTCTTTTACAACCTGTAATGTTTGCGTTTGTTTTCCGAAACCCATTTTATATTCAAAACTAAAGTATAAAAGTATAAATGAGGATCAGTCTAAATACCGTTGTGCGTGTCTTAATTTCGTATTGAGGTCCGTTATACTCCTTATGTACATCTTGAACTCGAGCACCATCCATCTTCATCGACCTAAACACACAAACCATAAAATCAAAATCAAAATATGATACTAAAAACTTATTCCGTTTGGTACACTTAATAAGTTTCCTAGTTTAAACGATTGGTACAAACATACCAATCGTCTCAATTAAGTCTACTATTATCCTAAACGTTGCTTTCTACCAACGTGTTCAGCCTCTCAAAGCCAATTGCATTGAAACAAACGCTACCAAATCCATCATTAAGCAAACTGGTAATGGTGACAAAAACTTACTATCTAAAATTGCAGCGTTTGAAGGCTGCAAACCCAACAGGCTGCGACGGCGAACCGGGAATCGCATTTGCTTTAACAAAAAGCCTCTCTCACTTATCGATTAAGACGGATCGAGCATTTATAGACCATAAAGTGCAGCCACATTAGCAGACCAACACACTAAAGACTATCATCTAGTAAGATTCGTCAATGCTTTTGCCGTATATCCTAAAATGGACAAATGCAATAATTGCGGTTCCAAAAACGGTGGGCTCAGACTTGCAAGTGAACGGGAGAAAAGGTTATGCGACCCGCTAATGGCTGCAAGCACGATGACGTGCTGCCCCACCATGATACATGTCGATTTCACCCACTCCAATCCGTCAATCACAAACGCAATAGTGTCATCATCGGCCACAATGGATACATCAAGTCAGAAAACATTGTACAATCACACAGCGCTAACCAAGTACGGTGTGACGATGGAATTATAGACAACTGATATAAACATATCTCGTTTATATAGTGAGCTGGTATATACATTTTTTTGCTAAGACCCAAAGTGACCTGATCCTTTTGTTGCAGGATGTTGAGGTCTGACATTCGCAGAGCATATTATTTGCATCCCTTAAACATTCAACTGTTCTTCCAGGACTTTATCGACACGCAAACATGGTGGGAATATAAGCTTTAAGAAACCGTTTAACTCAGATTTTTGAGTGCGGAAGCAGATAATTGTATGAGGCTCAGATAGGGAACTAATTCAGAAAAAGAGGATACATCCGACATGGCTGCAAACCTAATAGGTTGCCACGCCAAGTTGCAGACAATCTCAGCTTTAACCGAACCCATTTAAACTCATCACATCCCCTTAACAATGATTGCATAACATCACGGTTGTCCTGTTAAAACACGAAAGCTGATGAAACAGATTACAACTAAAGAAATCGTAAAACGAACAAAACAGCTTATAACAATCAACAAAACAAACATCAGCAAAGCATGAAATAAGCATATGCCAAAGCCACTGTCAAAAGTGCCAACCGGATATAGGCATTAATAAGCCTCGGTACCAACAATCTCAGTCTTTATAATGTTTAACTTAGATTTTTGAGTTGCGGGAAGCAGTAATTGTTGAGGCTCAGATAGGGAACTATTAGAAAAAGGGATACATCCGCATGGCTGCAAACCTTGATTAGGTTGCCACGCCACAGTGGTGGACAATCAGCTTTAACGAACCCTCTAAAACTCACACAGCCCTTAACCAATGATTGCATAACATCACGGGTGTCCTGTTGAAACACGAAAGCTGATGAAAAGATTAAACTAAAGAAATCGTAAAACGGACAAAAACAAGCTTATGGTACATTCAACAAAACCAACATCAGAAAGCATGAGATAAGCATAAGCCAAGCGCTGTCAAATGTGCCGATATAAATTATATACACATATACAAAAGCTATAAATGGCAGGCGCAACGGATCACCACTTTGAACCGAAATTGTTAAGTTCTCTTTAGGGGTAGAAACTCGCCATTGTGTAACATATTTCTGTTAAATACAATCAGTCAGTGTTAGCAAACATCAACGATCCATCGTTGTAAATGATCTGGCGAGTTGGGGAAACCGAATAAAGGTATCCGACCGTCATGGCTGCAAACACGACTTCGTGATGCCCGCAAGATACGGGTCGGTTTTCGCTCATCGTCACCCACAAACATGAACCACAGAAGATGTAATATATCAACATCTATTCCCCTAATTCAACGAAATAGACCCTAATTGCCACCAAATTGATAACCAACATGGGATTGCTAACACCAAATTCCAACAATTTGTAAACTCAGAAATAAAAGCATTAGCAAAGAGGGCTGCGAAATGCCGAAAGAAGCATAAAACATCAAATTTTGACAACAATTTCATCATGCCCACATTATAAAAGTATACAATTTGCCAAAAAACACATAAATTAAATCCTTTAAACATGCAACCATCAACAATTTACCTAAATGATTGAGATTAAGTCTTCTAATTATACAACATTCTAAATTACCTTTCGTTAAAGATCAAAAAATCGGCGTTAGCAGTCACAAAACAGAGTGCAAACACAATGCAATCCCCAATACAAAACCAAAAACCACCATGTAAGGTCACCAAAGTCACCTACGACCAAACGCCACAAACAATTAAACCATCCATATCTCACAACGTTCACCCACCAACCACAACGCCATCGCTCCATGAATGGCGGCACGAAGAGGTTGCTGGCATCGAAGAGTGCATAAGACTCTTTCGTTTTTTCTAGGGATTCAGGCGAGCGAGAACGGCGGATGGATCTGTGTGTGTGTTTTTTTTATTAAGATGGATCTGGTGGGAGAAGATACTGGAATATGTAAAAGATGAAGATGGGCTAGATGTGTAGATCGAACGACACGTGTTAACCCTAGTGGAAGAAATGGACCGACCGGTTTGATAGAAAAGAAAAAGAGTAAACCGGCCTTGGAGAAAGCATTAATGTCACCTCGAGAAAAACTGGATATAGGTATTAATAAGCCTCGGTACAACAATCTCACTCTTTAATAATATAGTATAATATTTATTATAACATCATTTTATTAGAAAATTTTATTATTAACCATCACTTTATTAGAAATTGAAGATATTTTTTAATAATAAATTTTATTTATAACAAAATAAAAATTTACATAAAGTTAGATGGGAGTCTAGACACAATTTGTGCTCCTACTCCTTTCTAAATGCAAAAACTTACTCCATGAAAGATAAATAAACTACTTTTAGGATTATTAGAGTGGCTAATAGAAAGAGACCCAATGTGTGAAAATATGTCCAAAGCATCCTTATCAAATTCCCCAAACGTTGAAAAAGCAAATGGAATGAATTTGTATCCGTTGTCCGCACATTTGGTCGCATACTTTCTCCTTTTTTTCACGGGATTGTGCAAGGCTACCCCAGGGGCCCAAGAATTCACCCGCATACCGGCAAAGGGAGAGATACCAATCACATCCAAACACGCGTCTTTACCTTGGATCCAATTAAATAGTAAAAGGTCTGCTGGTCGTAGATCTTTCCCATCCTTTGAGAGGAAACCAATTGGAGCCTCCTTACGCACCATGATCCTTATTTTGGAACATATATCAACAAGAATATCACGCACCAGATTATGCCTAAACTTCACACCCACCTCACTAGAATAGTGGACCGCATGGTCTCCTTATTGGTCCATCCGATGCACATTACAACTCGGGCAAAGGCTACCTTCAGAGAACATAGGTATGGAAAGCCTATAGCACAATACAGAGCAGAATTGACGATGGTTCATCCTCTGCCCCAAGCCATCAATAGGGATGGTGAAAAGGAAATCTTATGCGTGCGTATGCAACTGAGAATAGCCATTTGCGTTGGACTTAGCCAGTACCTAGGAACAAGGTCTTTCTCAATGACACCAAAATAACACTTTGACAAGGTTTTCATCATATGGGGGCAGAAGCGTTAGTGGTGACAAAGAGCACGTCAACGATGCATGTTGCATTAAATGTATCAAGAGCATACTGAAAAGAAGAACCATGCAAGACAATACCCGTTTTGGACAATATCTTGGCCTGTAGAGTGCTCGTTTGCAAACGAGAGGCAAGAAAAGTGTAACTGGTTATATCTCATGCTGAAAGGATGCTAAGGCCACCCAACTTGATTGGGAGAATGGCAAGCCGCCACTGCTAATCACCAAACCCCGTTCCTGAAGCGATAACAATCTTCTCCAAGGAAGTACGTAACGCCTGATCAAACTCAACTTGGGCCTCCAATAAAGACAAGGGAGAACAAGTCATCAAAGCATAAAATAGTTTCGCAACCCTAACACAATTACGAAGAAGAAGGAGCGTACATTGGGGATCATGTAGTTTATGGATTGCCTCCTTATGTGTCTCGCGACTACTAGTTTTAAATTTATAACACGAATTACTAGTTAAAGCTAAGAATACATGGGCAAGTATGACCCTTTCGTATGTAGCTAGTTTTGGTTGGTAAGCCGAGGTCGTTTACTAGGATTTGGGTGTTTTCAATTTTGAAGAATCTATGTAATAATAAGCTATATGAAAATGGTAAAAATGATGTCACAAGCCAAGATACCATATAAGCAACAATTAACACGGAATGATGATTATGCGAATTCAATAAGTAAAAGACAACACTTGTTTGGATTAGTTCATAATATTCGGATTGTTCATATAATGATGGTTTTGACAAATCGATTACAAGTTAAGAATATGACGGTGACAAATTCCAATCTTTGATTCTAAAGCATATAACCCACGCGTATGATCATAATACAATAAAATCAAGCATTAAGCCAAATCAACCAATTCATGATTACGTTTATTTAATAAGTTTGATTCGCTGTTTGTTTCACAAACTTGTTAACATTCACACCCAAGTTTATTTGCATAATCAAGCCACTAAAGAAATGGTCAATACAATAGATAATTATCCATAGACAAAATGATTATAACTAGTTGTTTGATGAAAACCCTTTCGACCTATGAAATCACCAGCAACTAACCAAGCATGATAAGCAATTGAACAAAACTCAAGCATAAATGGATCTTAAACATAACATGAAATTGATCAAAACTATAATTAAACATAAACAATCCTCATATGATAAACATCATCCAAACAAGTGTAATAAGAACTACTCCATGATTATTTTAACAAAAACCAAAGTATCAACAATCATAGCAATCTGAAACATTCTAGAAAGTAAATGAACTATACCAAAGTAGCAATTATAGTCAGTAATGGAAGGATTTAGAGCAACTCTTAAGCCTCTAATCGACTATACGCTTCGTACCAAGCCAGAAATGGTTCCCAACACCTTCTTTGATGTTCTTGAGCACTACTTCTGGAAATGGCAGAGGTTTTGAGGTCTTTTGGGAATGATAATGGTGGTGGAAATTCATCCTTAGGGTGTAAGGAGAATGTTTGGTGGTGATTAGAAGATAGAATGATGATTTGATGATGAAAACTAAGCCATGGGGTCTCCTATTTATACTTGAACAAGCCCTTGGACACCAAGCAAGTTTCTTGGGCACAAAGTGTCAAAAAAATAACAGGGAATGGAGTTCTAGAGTAGTCTTGATCGTTCTCAAGTGAGTTGGCACATAAACATGCATTTAAAGTTTACTTGGAGAGGTCAGCGCAATCGAGCCGGGCGACTTATTTTCTTACCGGGCGGAAAGATGAAAATCGTGGGTGGACCTTGGAGAAGCCAGGCGACAAGATGAAATTTTCAACATACACTTTTTCTTTTTTCTTCGTTTAACCTTCCCGATTGCGTGGAATTCGATCGTGGGTCTTTTTCCTTCAACATAACTTGATTTTGACTCTATCTTGGGTCTTGAAAGCTTGAGTGATTGGTTCTTTTGCTCTTGAAATGCTTTCAAACATAATCTTGATGCGGGATTCTTTGTACATGCATAAATCTTCGTTTTTACTTCTTTTCTTGGTCTTTTCTTTATTTTCTTGATCTTGGCTAGCTACAAACATATAAATCCAATTTTGTGCAATATTAGTAGCAAATGCACGTTAAATTAAGCAAATAATATGTACAAAAACCATGATAACGATCCTAAAAACATACTTAATATGAGCGTTATCAAATTCCCTCACACTTAAACTTTGCTTGCCCTCAAGTAAATCTAGAATTAAAGAAAATAAAATCCACATGGTACACGAGAATGATTAGAAAAATGCAAGTCTTCCAAGTACAAGTACGAGATAAGATTCATCGTTTTAAATTTTTAGTGAAAACCCAAGATGTTTGACAATACCCAAAGGTTTTCTTGCTTGATTAACATTTCTAAGCATCTCACGAAAAAGGAATGAAGTATAATTCACTCAGCACTCATTTATTTATTTAGTGGTGGAGTATATAAGAGAAATCACACTCATAGCTCAGTCTTTACCAAATTTATTACCATATGCTTGTACAAGAAACAAAATAAATCCCGATGGATGTAAGCACCAAGTGTACACATCTAAAGAGGTCTTTTATTGGGTTGTAACATTTAGGCTTTGGGTTAGTAAGGAGTATGGATAAGGCATGGGATATTTTATGAGAGGGTGAATTACAAGAACATATAAGTCAAAAGTCTAATACCCATTGTTACTAGTTACCGAACAAACCACAAACCCGGAAATAATCTTACCTTGCAAGCTAAGGAAAAGGGCTTGCCTTGCAAGCTAAGGCAAAGGGTTTGCCTTGCAAGCTAAGGCAAAGGGACTATATAAGGATGTCTAGGGTTATTATTTGGTACATAACTTGAAACCAAAAACCTAAGTAAATCGTCCTTGTGATTGTTAGGAACACGAAAGTGTCGGTCGCTTCCATAGATAACAGTCGATAGCTCGTTAAGTAATTTTTAGAAACTTACATAGTTAGTTTGCTAAGGCCCATGGATAAACCCATGCTAGCCCAAGCCCACATGCCATGTATAGGTATTTATACACCTTTTCATGCCTTGGAGAGGTGGTTGGTTGTTCATTTTACACACATAATATTACAAGTTTACTTTCTCTCTCTAAGTGCTTATCCAACCCACCCTCTCTCTCTAGTTCTTGCATATAGTAAAGATTACTTGTATCCTACAATTGGTATCAAGAGCCATTTGGTTTTTGTTCGTGAGTTTTATCTTAAAAAAACGCATATTTTTTTATTTTTTCTTGTTTTCTAAGCTTAAATTACACACTAAAAGATCATCTACATAAGTAGCTTTGATCTAGTATCTTTAGATATAGGTGTGTATGCTTAGATTCATAGAAAGATCTCTTAGTTTTATGTCTTTTGTGTTCATTAGCTTTATAAAGGTCAAAATCTTGATTTTAAAATTTTTGGCTTAAAAACCTTAAAGTTGTCATTTTTCTTGTCCCTATAAGCTTAGTGACACTTTTAGTACAAAAATTTTTGAAAAACAATCGTCAAAAACGTGTCTTTTTGAGTTTTGAAAAAGCGAGTTTCGAGTTTGAACCGATCTAGTTGCTTTTGTTGGAACCGATCTAGTTGATTTTAGTTGAACCGATCTAGTTGATTTTAGTTGGAACTGGTCTAGTGTATATCAGTTGGAACCGATCTAGCTGTTTGTAGTTGGAACCGATCTAGTTGATTTCAGTTGGAACCGATCTAGTGTATATCAGTTGGAACCGATCTAGCTGTTTGTAGTTAGAACCGATCTAGTTCATTTCAGTTGGAACCGATCTAGTTTATTTCAGTTGGAACCGATCTAGTTGATTTCAGTTGGAACCGATCTAGTGTATATCAGTTGGAACAGATCTAGCTGTTTGTAGTTGGAACCGATCTAGTTGATTTCAGTTGGAACCGATCTAGTGTATATCAGTTGGAACCAATCTAGCTGTTTGTAGTTGGAACCGATCTAGTTCATTTCAGTTGGAACCGATCTAGTTTAGTTCAGTTGGAACCGATCTAGTTGATTTTGTTTGAACCGATTTAGTTCATTTTAGTTGGAACCGATCTAATTGACTTCAGTTGGAACTGATCTAGTTGATTTTAGTTGGAACCGATCTAGTTGACTTTAGTTGGAACCGATCTAATTGACTTTAGCTGGAACCGATCTAATTGACTTTTAGTTGGAACCGATCTAGTTGAAGTTTAATTGAAACCGAACCACTCAAATTTCAAAATTATACAGTTTATTTCTTTGACTTGTAAAATCCCGTGAAACATTAAATTGTTTTCTCGGTTTAGTCAAGAATTGTAAAATCCCGTGTAGTTTCTTGAATTCAAACACTTAAAAGACAACTTAATCAAACACAATTTCTTTCTACCACCGATCGATCAATCAGTAATCTTTTTGATACCACTTTATCAATGACGACTCTTGCTGATAAGTCACTTCTCTCGGGTGGTGACAATAAACCACTGATGCTTGAAAAACACTTGTATGACTCGGGGAAAAGCAGAATGGAACTTTATATGACGAATAGACCTCATGGTAGAATGATTCTTGCTTCTGTTGAAAAAGGTCCACTTGTTTGGCCAAAATTACAGTGGATGGTGTAACAGACCAAGGAATACATGAATTTATCTCCTGCGGAAATACCTCAAGTGATTGTGACATTAAAGCAATAAACCTCATTCTCCATGGCATTCCAACTGAAATTTATGCTCTTGTCAGTCAACATCGTGTAGCAAAGGATATTTGGGAGAAAATCCAACTGCTCATGCAAGGAACGTCGTTAACAAAGCAAGAACGAGAGTGCAAGTTGTACGATGAATTTGATAAATTTACTTCCAAGAAAGGAGAGTCATTACATGATTACTACTTGAGATTCACTTTGCTACTCAATGATATGAATATTTACAAGATGCCACTAGAGCAATTTCAAGTCAATACCAAGTTTTTGAATACTCTTCCTGCTGAATGGAGCAAATTCGTTACTGATGTTAAGTTGGTCAAAGACTTGCATACTACTAATGTTGATCAGATTCATGCTCACTTGGAACAACATGAACGACATGCAAATGAAGTTCGATTAATTCATAAACGCAACTCCGATCCTCTTGCTTTAGTTTCATCTTACCAAATGACACAGTCTCCTTATCAATCTCATCAGCACTCTTACCAGAACTCTCAACATCAACAAATTGTTTCACCTTATCAATCTTCACAGTATGGATCTCCTTTTGAATCTCAACAATATCCAGTCAATCAATCATCAACACCTCATTTAATTACTTATGTAACATCCGAGAATTTTCGAAATTTTTAAAGGAGATATAAATTATTGCTAGGCTGAATTATAAAAAACGAGCCGCTAAATCACGTTTTCACAACTCGGACTCTAAAGTAATTTGATGTAAAACAACATTCCTAACAACTTTTTAGTTTTACCCGAGACTTGAAAACAAGCAGAAAAGGGCTAAAACAGCCCCGCAAAGTTTTAAAAACTGCACACAACGGATACCGACACACAAAAATAATTAAATTTATTTTTAAATATCACTATTTATTTAATAAAAATATTAAATAAAATTATTCAATATTCTACTTATTTAAGCGTTGTTGATAGCGCGAATATTCGGGTTAAAATTTATTTTATTTTCGGACAAGGCATAACCGGATTATCAAATAAACAACAAATACTTTTATAAATGTTATAAAGATATTTATGAAATACTATCAAGTAAATACTCATTTTTATCAGAAAAATGATTTGAAACGCAATGACGCAAGTTTCGTATTTCAAATAATCTGTTAAGTAGCCTAAACGAGCCCCGAACCATTATTTAACAAAAGTTACACCTTTGGTCCCCGAAACAATATTTACTCATCAACCCTTAAACTATATGAAATTTGTCACTTTACTTTATAACTTTTAATTTATATGTATTTAAACAAATTTAGGGTTAGAGATTTTCATTATACAATTATAACACACAATTATAACTCTCTCCCTCTCCCTTATATTATCCGGCGCCTCCCTCCATCTTCCGGCCGACTTTTCCGGCCACCCCATCCAGCCACGCACCACCACTACATCTACCCAACATCATCTCCAATATAATCATCACCATCCCCACGAACCATCACCACCACGCCATCCCACTCCACGCCACCTCCACCACAGATCCACCCCGCTGTCACCTCGACCACCTCACCACCAGCCACCATGAGGGTGCGGTTGGTGTTTATAAACACGACAAAGGCGTGTTTGGGTGGGTTATCAGCACTGTATGGGGTGCGCTCGATTTATTTATGACAACCAAGGGATGCGTTGGTTGTTTATTTTTCACACAAAGGGTGCGTTGGTTGTTATAAACCACACCAATAGGCTGCGTTATGCGTTTGGTTTTCAGCCCAAAGGGTGCGTTGGTGATTAGAAATATACAAAGGGCACGTTTGGCTTTATGGAAGTACACAAGAGTGTGTTTGGATATAGGTTTAGCAGCGAGGGTGCGTTTGGATCTAGCTGTAAACAGCCAACAGGGTGCGTTTGATTTAGTTATAAGCACATTAGGGTGCGTTTGGCATGGCTGCGAACAGCCATAGGGTGCGTTTGGCCGCATTGGGTGCGTTCGGGTTAGTTGTTAAAACGCATCAGGTGCGTTTGGGATCAGTGGTCAGCGCAAAGAGGCCAGTGCGTTTGGTCGTTATGTGGCACCAAGGGGTGCGTTTGGTTAGGGCAGAAATCACCAAGGGGCGTTTGGGTCTGGGTTTTAGGCAAAAGGGGATTGTATGGTTTGGCTGAATTGCCAAACGGGTGCGTTTTTGGTTAGCTCAAGATCAACGAGGGGAAACAACGAGGGTTGTTGGCATATATAATCTTAAACTAATAAAAAGTATACAACAAGAATTGATAAAATATTATTCATGGGACCGGTGGTTAATTTGTTAACTAAATGTGATAAAATTATTATTTTTCGGTACATCTATATTAGACTTCGGTCACCGAATATAATATACTATGATTGTACGAAGTTACAATATGGAATAATGTTTATTTAAACGATAATTAATAAAACACCTTGAAATGTTAACATGATTTCTTTAAATTAAATTGGGGAAAGTGATTTGCAACAAAGTCGTTCGAACTTGGGGATCGTTTTATAAACGGAACTGTTATGGCGAAATATTATTAGATTTCTATATTTAGTAATGTTTTACTAGAACTGCTATTGTTTTAGAACAAAACCTATGTAAAGGGGACTCCAAATTTTCTATTTTTAAAGATACATTACTTGTATTATAAAATAACCGACCAATGAAGAACACCTATACTTTTACAATGCGACGAAGTGTTTAGACGCAACCATCGAAGAAACGTAATATATTTTTATAAAATATTATTTATTTTTATAATGATTATAAACTGTTACAAACACGGTTGTATAATAATAAGTTAAGACATGTGTTCTACTTTTATTCCAAGTCTTTTATTAATGAAATTAAACTAATTGGTTTTAATTTATTTAACTGGGGGCGGGGTGGGGGGGGGGGGGGGATTCTTACTATATAATACCTGCAAGGTTTATTACTTTTATTAATCACTGGGATGTTTGTCGTGTTATATAAATTACACGGTATGAATTATATAAGGGTTATTTTTCATGTGTCATATATACAGAATATATATTTCACACTTTACGTATAATTCCAAACTATTTATTTAACCAACCACCAAACTATTACAACTTTAAATCTAAATCTTTTATCAACGTGTCGCGTTGATGTACTCCCTTATCGGGAACCCAAATACATCATCCTAGGCTAGTAGGATATAACCGTTAAGATAAGCTGCAACTTCTTGGTTCGAAGCGTTTCAGTTTCGTTTGTCTTGTATCAATGTGTACATTTTTCCCGGCCAATCGTTCTTTCATCATCGAGGTGAGTTTGATCGCCTCTTTTCACTTTGCTTTACATTTACTTTACAAATCTCGGGGGAGAATACATGCTAAATACAACTTGTTTACATACTCATTACGAACTCGATTACTTGATTATATCACACTCTTTTTACTTATGGATTTAAGTACCAAGTCATTTACGCATACAACAGTTAATTTTTATTAGACACAAGCGTTTTGGTTATTCACTCTCGTTTACATGTTTGCCTAAGTAACATAAACCACCATTTGCCCATTATCATGAACTGTTAATTTCTATGACCGGAGGAAGCCGAGTTGAGGAAAGCGCGAGTGTATAACTAGATCTATTTGGGATTGACATCCCTGTTGGTTGTGAGTAGCTCTCACTAGTTTCGACTGTACTGAAAACAAGATGATACATGTCGGAACCAATTGGATGTTTACGGGTTTGAAATCTACACTGGAACCTTTTGTGCATTAAATTGCATACCATATATGTGAGCTTCGGTGTCATGAGCTAGCTGTGCAACACCATAGTTATTATTTATGTGAGGTATGTATTTGTAAGTAGACACCATACATTTGGAAAATCAACGACCTTCACTGTCCAATACTACTTACTGACACATATATTCTTATAAGAAGGGAGAAACACTACGTGACTTTTACTTGAGATTTTCACTACTACTCAATGACTTGAATATCTACAATGTGAAACTGGAACAATTTCAAGTAAACACCAAGTTTTTAAACACTCTTCCTCTTGAGTGGAGCAAATTTGTGACTGATGTCAAACTAGTTCGGGATTTGCACACAACTAACATTGATCAGCTTCATGCTTACTTAGGACAACATGAATTTCATGCAAATGAAGTCCATCTAACGCATGAACGCAATTCAGACCCACTTGCTTTAGTTGCAACTCATCAAATGACATAGTCTCCTTATCAATCTCATCAGAATTCTTACCAAAACTCTTAATATCAACAACAAGTTTCACCATATCAGTCTCCACAGTATGGATCACCTTATCAGTCTTAACAATA
Source organism: Tanacetum coccineum (assembly GCA_026074375.1). NCBI lineage: Eukaryota > Viridiplantae > Streptophyta > Magnoliopsida > Asterales > Asteraceae > Tanacetum > Tanacetum coccineum. The sequence continues at coordinate 3,560 of BQNB010057540.1, read as the reverse complement.
TTCAATCAATCAATCATCAACACCTCTTTTAATCGCTTATCTATCCAATGATTATCAATCATCGGTTCACCACAACGTTTATTCTCCATCATCATCCATCCCTCAATTGTAATATGCTCCTACAGTTAACCAACAACCAAAACAACCTGAATTTCCCCAATCAGACTCGGGTCTAATTGTTCCAGTGTTCAAGCAAGGTGACAATCCCATTGATGCCATCAACCATGTGATGTCATTCTTTTCAGCTATTGTCATATCTCGCTATCCTACTACCAATAATCAGCTGAGAAATTCGTCAAACCCTAGGCAACAAGCTACCGTTAATGATGGAAGAGTGACTACAACCAGTACAAGGGAGACAAATTTCTGTTGCTGCGGGTACTACTAAGACCTATACTCCAGGAGCAAGTGGCAGCAACTCTAGGAAACAAAGGACTATTATTTGTTACAACTGCAAAGGGAAAGGACATATGTCCAAACAGTGCACTAAACCAAAAAGGAAACGGGATGATTCTTGGTTTAAGGATAAAGTGTTGCTGGTACAAGCTTAAGCAAGTGGTCAAATTCTACATGAAGAAGAGCTAGCATTTTTGGCAGATCCAGGAATTCCAGAAGGTCAAGCCACACAGACTGTCATTACTCATAATGCCGCTTATCAAGCCAATGATTTAGATGCATATGACTCTGATTGTGATGAACTCAACACTGCCAAAGTTGCTCTCATGGCGAATTTATCTCATTATGGTTTAGATGTTCTCGCTGAGGTACATAACCCTGATAATACTGATATGATAAATCAAGGTGTGCAGGCGATGCCGTCTTCTGAATAGTCTAGTGTTGTTAATCTTTCAAAGACTAAAATAACCAGTGATAGCAATATCATTCCTTATTCTCAGTATGTGATTGAATCACAACAGGCAGCTGTTCAGAATTCTAACTCCTCTGCACAACAAGATGCATTGATATTATCTGTGATTGAACAACTGAAAACCCAAGTTGCTAATTGTACCAAGATAAATCTGGAAAATAAAAGCGTAAATGATACTTTAACTGCTGAGCTTGAAAGATATAAGGAACAAGTTAAAGTGTTGAATGAAGGACAAAATGTTGATTTTAAGAGTAAAGATAACATTTCAGATTCATGTGCACAGTCTGTAGAGATTGATCATCTTAAACAAACTCTTTCAGAACATTTAAAAGAAAAGGAATCTTTAATGCAAATGGTTACTCTTCTCAAAAATGATTTTAAGAAAGAAGAATCTAGAAACATTGATAGGGAAATAGCTTTAGAAAAGCGGATCAAACAGCTAGATAATATTGTTTTTAAAAGAGATCAATCTGCACAAACTGTTCACATGTTGACGAAACCTCAGTTTTTCTATGATCATACCACTAAACAAGCTCTAGGTTTTCAAAATCCTTTCTATCTAAAGAAAGCTCAGCAGTTGGAACCAAAGGTTTATGTTGGTGATATTATTGAGAAAACTAATTCCATTGTGATTCCTGACTCTGAAGAGACCTTAATGCTTGTTGAAGAGAGTCGTTCAAAAATGCTTTTAAAATAAAAGGATCCTATAATGTTAGAAAAGAAAGTTAATACTACACTAGTCGATTATATTCGTCTTAACCAACTTTCTCAAGATTTTGTAAAACAATTTGTTCCACAAACTGAATTATCTGCTAAACAAGACTTTTGGTCTCAGAATTCTGTGATTTCTACTAAACCCACTCTTTCTAGAAGACCCACCATAGTTGAGGTTCCAAAAGAACTTCCTAAAGTCATCATGGTGAATACGAGTTTGAAGAAACTTAAATACCATCTTGCTGGTTTTGACATGGTTGTCAAAGAAAGAACCACACCCACAGCTATCACTGAGGGCTCGTGGGGGTTCGAACATACAAAAGCTTGTTTTAGGGATGAAATAATTCCATTTGTAAAAGCTCTGAAGGACTTATTTAACACATTCAATCAATATTTGGTTGATGAACTTTCTGAAGTCCAAAATGTCTTTCATCAAATGGAACAGGCTGTGGAACAACATCGTTTAGAATCCAAAACATTTGAAGTTAAAATGAATCAAGTTTTGAACGAAAATGAACGACTCTTGGAACAAGTAATAAGCAAAGATATTGTGAACTTACTTGTTAATTCGTTTGTAAATATTGCTTCTGTGAATGTGCATTAATGTGAAAAGTGTCTCAAACTTGAGACTGAGCTTCTCAACAAGAAGGATTTCATTGAAAAAGATATTTACGATAAACTGTTCAATAGTTTTACCACTCTTGAAAAACATTGCATCTCCTTAGAAGTTGATATTCAACATAATCAAGAAATTTTTCAAAGGGACAATTCTGTTTCAAATCAAAGACCTCCAAGTTTTGATTAATTGTTTGAATTAATTGAATTGAAAGCTCAGTCCCAAGAAAAGGACACGGTCATAAAGAAGTTGAAAGAGAGAATTAAATCTCTAAGTGGAAAACAGAATGAGGATAAGATTAAAAAGGACTTAGAAGAGATTGAAACTATAAATATTGAATTGGATCATAGGGTGACAAAGCTTATTGCTGAGAATGAGCATTTGAAACAGACCTATAAGCAACTTTATGACTCAATTAAACCAGCACGTATTCGATCAAAAGAACAATGTGATGATTTAATTAATCAAGTCAATCTAAAGTCTGTGGAAATTTCTGATTTAAATGCTAGTCTTCAGGAAAAAGTTTTGGTAATTACAGCTCTCAAGAATGATTTAAGGAAACTTAAAGGAAAAGCTCTAGTTGATAATGATGTTACAAAACACCCTAGTGATCCAGAAATGCTTAAGATTGATGTGGAACCAATAACCCCTAAACTATTGAATAAACAGACAGCTCACTCTGCCTATATTAAGCACACTCAGGAAGAAGCTACCGTTCTTAGGGATCTAGTTGAACATGTTAAATCAAAATATCTACTAGATCAATCCTTAGAATCTGCCTGTAGGTATGCTAAACTAGTTCAGGAGTTGCTTACAAACATCAGTAAAACCTGCCCTAGTGTCAACAATACTGATGGAAAATTAGTGGCTGTGACCCCAAAGAACAAGGACAAAACAGTCACAAAAACAACCTCAACATCAAACCTAGTTTCTAACAAACCTATGTTGTCTTCTACAGGAGTAAAACCGTCTACTAGTGCTAGTGGATCACAGCCTTCAGGCAATACAAAGAAAGATAAGATTCAGCAAACACCAAGTAGTACTCAGAAGAATAAAGTAGAAGCCCATCCTAGGAAAGTTAAATCTAGTTTGAAAAATAAAGATTGTGTTGTTGAACCAAAAGGAACTGCTCATGTGCAGCATTCCAAGCTTAATGCGAATTCTAAACTAAAATGTGTTAAGTGTAATGGTTTTATGCTTTATGAGAAAGGTGTTTACAAATATTGGATACATCTGGAGACCTACTGGTCGGAACTTCACTATAGTAGGAAATGTGTGCCCTTTAACTAGGATTACCACAACTATTGAAGTTCACCTTAGGATACCAACTGCTCTAGATAATGAAACATCTAAACCTGTCAT
>BQNB010057539.1:4640-38170 GCA_026074375.1 Tanacetum coccineum | reverse complement strand
GGCTATACTCAATCTGTTTTTAGCTAACTTTTAATTTCAAGATTATTTTATAGCTTATTTTCTTAGTTCAATTATTGCACTTTAACACTGTCAACAAATTCCCCTAGTGCAAAAGCCCAAGTAGGCAACCCTTTTTCTTGCTTATTTGCTTTCCAAATTTAGTTTCTTGGCATTTCTAGGAAGCCAATAAGCCCATCTATAAGCCCTAGAAAGCCCCAGCCTTGAATGTCCCTCTAGAGTGCTTAAAATTAAGCCCCTAGGTGCCATTTTGACTGTTGGTATGCGTACTTAGGCTAAGTGCTTATTGGACCTTTTTTTTTGCTAATTATTCTGTTTCTTTGGCTTAATTTGATTAGGGTTTGCTTATTAGGTTTAGGTTCCCCTTGTTTTTGCTTATTTCTTTCTTTCATTTGCTTATCTGTCCATAAAAAGCCCAACAGTTTGCATTCATTAAGCCCTTAGTGAAGAAAAAAAAGCAAACTGTTAGCTTTTTGTTGCTTATTCTCTCAGCTTATTTTCAGTTTTGTAAAAAGCTCACTTTTTTAAAATTGCTTATTTTCTTATGCTTTTTAAGTTTAAAAAAAAGTTTTTATAAAAAGAGAGAGGCCCAGGTTTGAACCTGAGACCTCCCCCTTTACCCACGTCCCTAACACCCACACTCATGACCAATTGTGCTACAATAGCTCATCCAACAGCTATTGCACACATTATTACTTTACCCTTTTTTTAAGCCCATAAGCTCATAAGCTGTTTTAGCTTATTCAGAGCTTATTCCGATAAGCTGTTTCTTCCAGCTTAATTTTATTTAATCCAACATAGTATTAGCTACTTTCTGTAATTTTTTCGTATTTTTCCAAAATCGTTTTCTATTTTTAAACATTTAATTTCTTTAAAATCGTTTTTAATTCATAATAAAAAATTTAAAAGTCAAAAAAATATAAATCTTTTTTTCAAAATTTTCTTTTGTCATATAGTACCTAGGAAAAATAGAAAAACTTTCGTAGGGACATTTTTGCAAAATTTTACTTTTTAAAGAACGAGTTTCGACCCCGATTCTCGTTTTCTCGTTTTTGAACTCAATTTAGCTTCGTTTTCGTTCTAGTTTTCTTCAAACTTCCTTTTTAGTCAATTTAAGTCCATTAAAAGTGAAAAAATCAATTTAGGCTTAATTTTGAAAAATTAGGGTTTTTAGTGTGTCATTTTAGCTTTCCGTTTGCGTTTTTAGTATAATTTGTGTAATTCTCTCGTTTTTAGTGTAGTTTGCCTTATTTTCCCATAGTTTTAGAAAATCCAATCAACATCTTTCCCATTCGAGCATTGAAATTCAAACCGACTTTCGACTTTCCAATTCGTTCCTCGTTGGGGATAAACGACCCGGGAAAATTCTATAATACTTCCGGTTTCATTGATTTTCTTGGTAATTATCCTTATTATATATTTATAAGTATTATATATTGATTTATATAAAAAGGGATTGATTAAAGAAACGATCACGCCCCCAGGTCATCTAACCCTAATAAGGAAGCAGCATAGTCAAGTGCTCCAAGACGATCAACTGTGATTCGTCTTCGTATACCTGAAAGGAGATCCATACGTCTTACACCACCAGCTCCAGTGCCAAATGTTGACAAAGCAGATGAGATGATTTTACAAGATAGTCTTGCTGAGCATAAAAGTCGTGAGGAGCGGGAAGCAAGAGAAAATGTGGCACTGGTTGATGAGCACTTGGTATATGAAGAAATTAAAAAGATGGTGGATGGACAAGAGAATGTTGTTGATGATAGTTCAATCCATAGGAATGATGAATCAAATATTCCCGGTAATAGGATAGAGCCCAAGAGTAATAAGGAAAGTCTGAAGGTGGAGATTACTAAAGACAAGGAGGTGGGGATTACTAAAGATAAGGAGGTAAAGATTACTAAAGAGACTCCAGTGGTGGATATTACTAACGTTGTTATACTAGTAAATGTAAATGATGAAGATGAAGAAATAACTGATGAGGTGTATGAATTAAAGAGAAGGGAGAAAGGGAAGATTGTAGATGAGACTAGGAATTCACCAATCCCCACACCAATTAGATCTCCTAGGATTCATACTAATCTCGTATCTTCGGATACCGAGAAACTCCAGGAATTGACGAATACTCATACTACATCATCATCAAGTTCACCTCACACAAAGTTATCTAGAACGAATCGACTTCTATCATTGTTCAAGACAAAACCTACTCGTTTCAAACGCTACAAGAGCTTCTTTCAGGAGTTACAGGGACGTTATGGTTACTTGTTTGCACATCTACGGGCGAGGTTCATGCCAAGAAAGTCATTCGATACACTTGTTGATAATCTTCATGATGTAATGGTCGAGACATTACCCACTATGGTAGATAAACACATTAAGGAGCAAGTTATGAAGCAAGTTCCTGAACAAGTTCGGAATCAAGTGCCAGTGTATGTTGCGGAAGGGTTGATTCTGGAGAGGAAAAAGGCTAAAGAAGAGACAGAGAGATTGATTGCTAAAGCTATTCTGCAGGAACGTGGAAATATTCAGGCTTAAATTTCGACACAAATTGAGAATGCAATTGCCAATGTCATTCCTTCTCAAGTTGATGCATCCGTACGAAGTTATATGTCTGGACATATTCTTCATGTTCATCTGGCTCAATCACAAACATCCTCTGTTCCAGATCAACAATATCAGCTGTACCTTGCTATGAAAGCTGATCCTCAATTGCAACAACAAGACATAGCAATATGGTTGGCTCTCTAGATGAAGTTTGAAAGAAATACGGTACCACAAACTGCATGTAGAACTCCTGCCGTTCGCCCAAGAGATCAGGACGATCCTCATGATGATGCTCATCCTGAGGGGGAGAATAGTGCAAAGCGGCAGAAGACATCGGAGTATGAAGTTTATTTGTCTGGAGAGTCATCGTCTAGACAAGTTTTTCAAGAGGAACAAGCTCCATCAACTTTAGGTAATCAAGAGCAAGATGATGATTTTATTTTTTAGACTGACTCTTATGCTTCAGATGATGATGAAATACCAACGAAGCAAGTATCATAAGACATTATAGAAGAAGTATCGCTGACCATTGATGAAGGTAAGCTGAGAAAGATGGCTGATGAGATGTTAAGACAGAGATGTACTTCAGGAGATGAGCATCAGTATCACATTGATCAAATAAAGAATTTCTTAAAGAGTAACATTGTCTGGGAGAGTAGAAAAGAAATTCTTGTCTCTCCACATCCACGAAAGACCACACCATTAGTTCATAGCTGTCAAAAAGATCCTGAAGCTCCAGCGTTATCTCTGATTAATCAAGACCTTTTGTATTTGAAGAAAGGAAATTCTGGACCCGAGAAGATAGTCTTGTCACTTCACAAGTTTCCTGCGGTTATTTTTAATGATGATGATATTGAAGAACGAACTTCCAGATGGGTGAATAAGTGTGTTCGAAAGTTTAATCCTTATGCTCGCTATGGTGTTGAACATTGGAAGAATCCTCATGCGAAGATTTTCTACATAAGGAAACAGAAAGAGCCTGGAAAACCAAAGGAAGAGGTTTATTCAAACTCAAAGATTATTCAAGTTGTCAAGACATACTGGGAATTGGGTCATGAACACAAGTTTATCACAGAGATTGTCGCAAGAAGAGCTAATAAGTAACTAGTGTCAATAACTGAGCCAGACCACAAGAATCTCAATAAGAATGATATTGAGAACATATACTTGTTGATTATAAATGGCAAGGTACCGGATTACGCAGATACATGATTGCTATGGTCTTTATCAGTATTCATTAGAAGTATAGTGATATGGGAAAAAGTGCATGACTTCCATCTTGGAATTGAAAGCTATCAACAGAAGGTTAATTTCACTGCACCAACAATGACTTTCCCAAGAATTGAAGATCATGAAATGTTCTCTATCATCTAGGAGCCTGTGCTTGGAAATATTTACAAGAATAGCAAGAAAGAGAAACGGGTGATGAGACATTCAGAGATCCATAAGTTTTGTGATGCAACGTTAAATAGAGTGTTAGAAGGTCTGAAGAGTTATAATAATTATATCAAGTATGGGTATGTACAAAAAGATCTCACTAAAGATGAATCAGAGTACTTGAAGTTGTTTAAAGAAGAGATTGAAGCATCGTAGACAGATGAGAAGATGGGAGATGTTCGTGAATGGAAGACCACTTGGACCATGAAGAGAACGCCCTGAATAATCGACCCTTAGGGGGAGATTGTTAGGATCATTAAAAGTTTCGATTATGTGATTTTGTGTTATTTAGTCATTAGTCTTTCTTTTGTTAATGTCAAAGTTGTTTGTAATAAGGTGTATTATGCTAAAAGAATGAAATATCATAATTACCAAAGTCTAGGGACTAGAAGTGATAAGTTAGAAAATAAAGGAAGGGAAGCCTCCTTCCCTCACCTATAAATACCCCTCTAATCTTCATTAGAGGGGGATGGCTTGTAACTAACTCTTCCATTTTCCCTCCATTTTTAATATCATTTGAAATTTAAATACTTGCTATCCTCTACTATTCTCTCTATGCTTCCATGATCGATATGTTTGATTCAAGATAAACGAGACCTATCATGGTTTAATCCTAGAAATTTATTAATTGAACATGTTCTTCCATCTAAATCCATAGTACTAATCATGGCGGTCTCGAGTGATATTCTAGGCCAAGTTCTAAAGTCCACTACATCACCGACACACACATTATTTTGTGGAATTTAGTAGACAGTTTTGGAAACAAAATAGGCTTAATTCTCACAATATGTATCAAGGGTTATAGTGCGCTAGGTAATGTAACTAGTGATTTTTACAAAAGACATGCTGATTTTTTTTTAAATTTTGACCGTTTTTAAGCATTTTGCATGTTATTTTGTAAAAAAGAAGACAAATACGTTCTAATTCTCCATCACCCCACTTAATTATATGACGTCCGCGTTGTATAGAAAAACAATAAAATAATTAGGGAAAATAGAATTAGAACGGAAAACTCCCTGATGTTTTGATCGTGATAATTCTCCATGATGAGCTCTTGAGCAAAAAGTGTGTTGACTAGGGCTTCAGAATGCCCGGGTAAGTTCAACACAAGTCTTTTTTAGCGTGTATCATATCATAGTTCCAGCAAGGTCCTGTATAAAAGATTAGAAGACAAGTATAAATTCTATCTCGCTACAATGGTACAAGAAAACAATTAAACACATAACTGTACAGGGGTCAATACGCCGTTTCCCAAACCCTAGGATACGCCGTATTGTTCCTGTGGAAACAATTAAATTATTGGAAAATAAATAATTAAGTTTTAAAAACTGAAAACATCCAGACATACATACGCCGTATCCAGAGGGGTTTGATACGCCGTATGCAATGTCTGGGAAGAAAGACTAGTGCAAAAAATTAAAATTCAAACAATTAAATGCGACAAACAATTAAAATGACCGGGTTGTCTCCCGGGAAGCACGTTTGTTTCAGCCGGTCTTTAAGTTCGACCTTTTTCCTCCAAACATTCTTACCTTGTGGAGTAAAAGTGTGTGTGAAACGATATGGCGTATTGGCAGGGTTTTTATACCCACGCTTGATATGCCGTATAGGGATTTGTCTGATACGGCGTATCAGACTTTAAACAGATACGGCGTATAGGTTTTCCTATATACGCCGTATGGAGGCCAATTTTCAAAACTTAAAAGAAGAACGTACCTTGGCCTCTGCAACTTTTGTATGAGAACCATCCTTGTAATATCGCTTAGGGTCGAACGGAATGCCAAATGGCACATATAGATTTATTATGAGAAAGAACAGCATTCCGTAATAATTCCAGATCACGATATTTACCTTTAAGTTTACGACAAAACTTCTTGTCTCAAAGGTTTTCATGATTTTATCATGACTTGTTTTAGAAAACCCATTTTCCCATGTGTGATTTCATCTAAAGACTGTTTTATATCGATACTGTTATGATCATCATCTTTTCCTGATTTTAAATCATCAGGATGAATATAGTTGAATAGAACATTAAAGCGCAAAACAATTTCTTCATCGTATTCAAACGATGATGTTTCATCAGTCAAATTAAATTCATCGATACATTCAGAATTTATAAGAGGTTTAATTCCAAGATCTGATTTTGACGTTAAACCATCATTATAAACAATGACTGGAAATTCATTTTCGAAATCATTAAAGTAGTCTAAATCATAATCAATCGTGAGGTTGGGCGACAAAGGCCTATCATTTCCCAAATCCGTTTTTTTAAATCATTGACAGAAATTATTTTATACAAAAATGAATTTTCATTTTAACACTAATGTCGGATTTTGGCTTAGCAGGAGATTAGGGTTGGAAAGGCAAGGGCGGGCATGAGTTCCATTCAAATTAGGTGATGCCATTGCAATCCTTTTCATTAAACGGTTTCCTGAAAATAAGCATAGATGACCAGTAGGACGTGCTCTCCTAGGAGAGAACACATAAAAACAAACAGAAAACCGATCACGAAATTCTGGTACTATATCAGATAACAAATACCACCGTATTTTTTGATCGGGAATAAGACGTCTGCGTCTGTTGAATATCAGTACGCCGGTTTAGAGCTTACTGAATGCGCCGTATTGTCGTGAAACAAATACGCCGTTTAGACAGTAAAACTCAATACGTTGTCCTGATCAGAAGGTTTGATACGTCGTATCCAACTGGTGGATAAAGCTTATCAGATGACCAGTCAGAACAGAATACTATTTTAAAATAATTAAATGCGGGAATTTAAATAAACAATTTAAAGCACACAATGCGAATAAATACAAACAAAATTTAAATAATTAGATTACACTAAACTAATTAATTAATGGTTACAAATACTGAAAAATGAGTATGGTTAATTATTTCCTATCCAGACAACGGCGCCAAAAAAATCTGATGTGCTGTCGTGTAGGGTTCAATTAATTTGATTATCAAGAGTTTTACTTATATATTTAGCCGACAAACCTAATCAAACACTTTTACGAGATGTTACCAAGGTCAAAAATGCTGGAGCTCGCAGGTATGTAGGGTGTCGAACACTAGAGTAGAAATTTAATCCTATATTCTATCAGTATTTTAATTAGTCTATTTACTGGTTAAACCTTTGCTAGGTAGTTGTCTAATTGAACATGAGGGGGGGGGGGGGGGAGGGGTTGTTTCAGCCTGAGAGGACTGACACAGTTTGGTGATGACAAATATCAATTATATACCACATCACACAAATGGTGAGATTAGAAGATATAAAAAGTGGTTCAAAGCCAAATGATAGAAAATTATATTAGCCATATTAAATCTGGTTCAATGCTGGTTTGTTTGTTTTAGTGCAATGATTTACTTATCTCGAAGCGGCATATCATTCTTAAGAATTAGGCGGGACATCATCCTAAGACCTAGTTACAATTAATCCCGTCACACTTAATGCATCCGCATAAAGCATCCTTTAGTTTAATTATAATCTATCTTAGAGAATTAAAGCAGTGGTGATCCTGTTAAAACTCTAGCCCAACGGGACTTTACCTACTTATTGTCTGACGGTGTTTTATATACTGGTAGTTCACTATCCAAATCTTTATCAGTTAATTAAGAGCATGATTGTTGAAACATAAACGGGTCACCTACCGGTCCAACTAAGCTCATACTCAAAATACAAAGACATAACGTTATTTGTGATCATATTGGTCCAGTAATATAAGACACGATATGGAGAGCTATCCCGGTATCTAGATTACTTGGTCCATAACACTAGACCCATTTGAATGATAGGTCGCATATTCAAACGCATAAACAAGTATGAGGTGATAAACATAATTAAACAATCAACGATAAATTAAGAAACCGATTTTAAAACAAACCAAACATTGAACTTTCATTAAGATGGCTAATACCCGAGGGTATTAGCCCACAACCATTGTAATTATACAATCATAATCAAACAATTGAAAATCGAACGATTAAGAGAGTAAAAATTACACGATGTCTTCTATGGAGTCGTGATCAATGCTTGACCTTTATGGCTGATCTGATCTTCTAAAATTCGTCTTTGGTGAGTATGGTATAAGGAATATGATATTGCACACTCAAAACTCGTTTTTGAGTCTTCTATTTATAGTTGCTAAAAATACTCGATACGCCGTATCCAGATAGGTTGATACGGCGTATTGGGCTGGATTCCTTGGAGTGCGCGTGATTCGCAGTTTTACGTACCTATAAAATATATAATAATAATACTACTTAGGTAAATTCCAACTATTCACCTTTAACCAAGGTAAAAAGTCAAGACTTACAAAGATAATATATAAAATATATAATATATGTATGTTACCGGGTAAATATGATCACCCGGGTCGTTATCCCCAATGACTAGTGAAATTGAAACCACGTTTAGGTTCGGATTCTGATTTGAATTAAGCAAAGAAATTTTGAGATATTGGAAAAACTATGACTACTAAAAAAACCCAATTAAAATGGGACAATTAATCTAATACGGAAAACAAAATTAAAAAGCGACTATTAAGCAAAGTAAACTAATTTTAACCCTAAAATGTAAAACTAAAATTCTAAACCTAGATTGGACAAAGAAAAATTTTAGAAAAAGAAAAAAAAAAAAATTTATTAATTTGAATTTTTATTATGAATTAAAAAACTAATTTATTCTAATTTAAATTTCTAGATAATAGCAAATTAAGTACTAAAAAATTTGGTAAAGATAAAAAAAAATATGTTTTTAAGCTTAGATAAGTTCTAAAATATTTATAAAAGCTGTAGGGAAAACTATTTTTAACTATTTTAAAAAATGAAAAATTCTTATTTTTAAAATTAAAATTAAAGCTCAAAAATTGAAATTTACAAATATAATAAGTGAGATTTGATTTAGGGATGTAACCTAAAAGTATTTTTTTATAAAACTAAAAAACTATTTTTTTGTATTTTTCTGAAACTTTTTTCTATTTTTTATGTATTTTATAAAATTTTGACTTTCGAAAAATGATTAAAAATAAAATAATAACTGGAAAAATCTAAAAAATTCAGGAAAAATCTAAAACTCTAGCAGGCACTTAAGAAAAACAAGAAAAGCTAAAAAGCTTAACGAATAAGCCCTAAAATGAGCTTAATAAGCTACGGCTTATTAATAAAAAAGAAAATGAAAGTGTGTATAAAGATTAAGTGTGCAAGATTGGATTTTTGGATGAGCTATTGTAGCAAACTGGTTAAGGTGTTGGTGTTGTATGAGTGAGGTCGTGGGTTCGAGTGTGGTGGGTACCCCTTTTTGCTCTTTTTATATTTTTTACTTTTTATGAAAACTAACAATTGGAACTCAAGAAGGACATGAAAATAAGCTAATTTAACAAAAGGGACTTTAGCTGAAACTAAGTAAATAAGCTCAAAAACAGCTTATTAATAAGCTGTTTCAGTAAGTAAGCTTTTGGGCTTATTTTCACTTAAGAGCTTATAACAAGCTCAAATTAAGCTCAAAATTGAAAAGGAAAAGAGTTCTAGGAAGCTTATAATGTGCTTAATCCAAAAATGCTAAGAAATCTAAGCTAAAGGTCCTCTTAAGCTACTGAAATTAAGCAAGAATTTAGCAAACTCAGGAAATAAGTAACTTAGCATAAAATCCTATAAGTCAAAGCTTTAAAAAGCTAAACTAGACTCTAAGACTTTGAGGATTTATCAAACTACTTATAATCCATCTAAATAAGCTATAAAATCTAGACTTATAAGCTAAATTAACAAATTAAAACTCTACTTAAGTTCCTACTGTTTTTTGGCTTTTGAGGTTTTTAGTGACTTTTGACAGCAAAATAAGCTAGGAAAATAAGCTAGATAACAAAATTAAAGACTTAAACTATATTAAGCTGTAACTAAACTAGAAAATTCTAAAAGATGAGCTATTGGATCCTATCATTGCTAGCTTAAATTGGGGCTTATATATCAGCAGTACTAACTGATGTTAGTACTGCTGGTGCAATTGGCACAAACAAAGTCCAAAAGTGCAGGCCCTCTTGAATATACAACTACACTTGTCACACTCTATTGAGTGTGACCAAACTAAATTCACTTAAACTTTAAACCTAGAGATCCTAGGACAGAAATAAGCTAACTAATTTTAAGCTCTAAGATACCCTGGTGCAGGAACATGCATATTAAGCCATAAAATCATTTAGACTAAAAACTAAGTACTCAAACCTCTTTAAATCTCTATCTCTTATTAAAACTCAGCTGACCAAAGAATTTTTGCACAAATTTATTTGACTTTTACTAGTCAAACAAGCTTATGCCAAACACCCCTTTATCACTATGACAGGATTGAGAAAAACTTTTAAAATGAAATCTAATGAACAAGTACTGAATACCAGATTAAAACTAGCTTAAAACAAACTTACTTATCATGAATTAACAACTAATTAAGCATTAATCTAAGATTTAAGCTAATTTACCTATTTTTGTTTTTTTCAAGGATTTTTAGACACTTATATGTCAAACTATGATTCAAGCTAGGAAAGTTAAAAACAGACAAACAACTATGATTATTAAGCTAAATTATACTAAAATAAGCACTAATAAGCAAAGAGATTAAGCAAATAAGCAGATACTAATAAGCACTTAACTACTAAATAAGCTAAAATTTAAAGACATAAGATATTAAAAGAAAACTTACTTGACCTCTAGCTAAACAAGAGGGATAAATTCAATTAAGCTGCTACAAGCTCTCCTAGCTTATAAATAAGCTAGGAGTTAAGTCCTTGAGAACCCTTCCATGTTTGGTTCTCCTTCCATAAGCTCACAATCCATTATCCAAAAGTAATAATGTATAGATATTAAGCTGATTTGAAGTTTAAGTAATATTAAAGCCTTTTGAGCTCAAATTTTAGCTTATAGACTAAAAGAGCTTATGAGTAGCTTATGGCTATTTAGCTTAACAGTTTAAAGTAAAATAAGAGCTTATAAAGTAAATAAGAGAGCTTAAAAAAATTCTGAATTTATTAATAAAAAACTTGATTACAATATTAAAAAGAAATTACAAAGTTTAAAGTAAAATTAAGCTAAAAATTAATCCTAAAGCTACGTGTGTGTGTGTGTGTGAAGAGTGAAGCCCTTTTTATAGCCTGCCTTGGATCCTTCTAGCTTCTTGAGCTCATTTCCCTTTCATTCAATCTCTGCCTTCCATTTCCTTCAATTATTTGATTTATGTTGAGTGGGACGTTGGAATCAAATTGTGCACAATCAAGGATTGCCAGCGTGGCATTCCTTTGATGTGACATTGTGCTATGCTTCTTTTATGAGTGATTTTAGTGTAAAACCCACATAAATTTGTGCTTTCTCCATTGCTACGTGTAAGGAGCTTGAGATAGGTTAAGTATCCCCTTGGAAAGACTGATTTGACCCTTGCCTTGCACTTATGAGCTCCTTAATTGTCTTTCTTGACCCTCAATTCCAAAAAGCCCTTTGATTTAAGTGAATGGTAACTTTGGGACGACGGGTGAATAGTAAAATGGGTTTCGCGCCCATTTTTTGATAGTTAAAACTGTTGGACTTTGGGGAGTTTGCACATTTGGCCCTTGTCTTTCTTTTCTTCTTTTCTCGTTTATAAAAGGGTTTGGGAGTTTGCAAGTTTGGTCCTTGTGGTTGTTATAAAAGAGAAGTGGGCTTTGTTTTGGGCTTTAGGATCCGGGTAAGGCCTAATTAGAGGTGAGGTGACATTTTTGGACTTTTGTGAAACTTTGAGGGTTAAAATGGAATATTGTGGTTCTTGTTGACTTTTGTTGACCAATGATTGACTTTTCTTTGACTGGATTTGACTGAGGCTTGACTTTTCTGGCTTCGGCTTTGATTCTTTGGCTTCTTTTTGTACTCTTCTGATTCTCGTGTCCGTGCTTGCTCGTTTTTGACTGTTTTCTTGTGATTTTTGATATATCCGTACCTGCACACACAAAACACAAATACAAGCATATTTTTGCCATTTTTGGTCTGTTTTGGGTTTAATTGGGTTATTTTAGGTATAAACGGATATGTGTATTCTACACTTATCAGATTCCCATAATCGTGCTAAGGATTGAAGCTCGAGTGAACGAAGGACAAAACCACAAGCACAAGAGGCTTCAAAATCAGGGGCAATCCTGTACATACAACACAAACCACAAAAAACGAGAAAAGAAGAGGCGAACCTCCTCACATCACACTTATTCATTACTATTATTATAAATATTTTATGATAAGCATGGGCTGTTACCCACGAAGCGCTTGTTTATTAAAGAATCACTAAGCTTGACTCGTCCCCGAATTTAGTTGTCCATGGGGAAAGTTTGGAGATCCGGGACAACTACGGGTGGTATGTCCCCTCCAAAGTAATGTTTGAGTCTATGACCATTCACCTTGAAGTTTGGCCCGTCGGTTTAAGATAACTCGACGGTACCATAAGGGAAAAATTTAGCAACGGTGAACGGTCTGGTCTAACGGGTTTTGAGCTTGCCCGAGAAGATATTTAATTAAGAATTGAAGAGAAGAACTCGATCACCAACGTTGAAAACGCGGTTCTTAATCTTGGAGTCATGGATCTTCTTTGTTTTCTCTTTGTAGATTAAAGAGTTCTCGTAAGCTTGATCACGAAGTTCATTTAATTCATTCATTTGAACTTTTCGGTGATCACCCGCGGTCTTGAGGTCAAAATTGCAATGTTTCAAGGCCCAATAGGCCTTGTGTTCAAGTTCGATATGAAGATGACAAGCCTTTTCGTACACTAGCTTATAAGGAGTGCACCCGATGGGTGTTTTAAAAGTGGTACATAAGGCCCATAAAGCATCACTTAACTTGTCAGACCATGAAGTACGGTTTTCGCCTATGGTCCTTTCCAAGATACGTTTCAAACCACGATTTGAAACCTCCACTTGTCCACTTGTTTGTGGATGATACGCGGTAGAAAGACGGTGAGTAATTCCAGTAACTCCATACTTAAGCATGACCTTTGTAAACTGGTCATTACAAAAGTGAGTTCCGGGATCACTAATAATAGCATGAGGAGTTCCAAATTGGGCAAAGAGAGATTCCAAGAATTTCATGACAACTCGGGCATCGTTAGTGGGGAGCGCTTTTGCTTCAACCCATTTAGACAAGTAGTCAACGGCCACGAGAATGTACTTGTTCCCTCGAGAAGACGGGAACGGCCCAGGTTGTTATACCATGAAATCGATGCCCCACAAGTCAAAGATCTCGCATACTTGAATTGCATTTTGAGGCATTTCATCTTTTTGCGAGATTTTGACTTGACGTTGACAAGTGTCACATCGTGTGACCAAGTCATAGGCAACTCGGTAAATAGTCGGCCAATAAAATCCGGAATCAAAGACTTTTTTAGCGGTGTAGTTGGCACCATGATGTCCCCCGATGGGTCTATTATGGCAAGCCGTGAGGATATCAACGGCTTCTTGGCCGTAAACACATCGTCTAATCACTTGATCTGCACCAATTCTAAACAATTAGGGGTCGTCCCAAAAATAATGCTTCACATCTTTGAAGAATTTTTTCTTTTGTTGGGACGACATCCCTTTCACAATAAAATTCCCCGCATGGTAGTTTGCAATGTCGGCAACCATGGGGTACTAGAATCACCATGAAAGGTAACCATACCAAGAGTCTCGAGAGAAATATTTTGGTAATTTCCTTGTTCTCAAGAACATCCTGGTGGGGAATTTCAAGTCTTGATAAGTGGTCGGCCGCGAGATTCTCCGCTCCTTTTTTATCACGAATAATGACATCAAATTCTTGGAGTGGGAGAATCCACCAGAGCAATCTCGGTTTAGCATCTTGCTTTGCAAGAAGATATTTAAGAGCCGAGTGGTCCGTATATACTATGGTCTTCGACAAGACTAAATAAGGCCGGAATTTCTCAAAAGCATACACTACAGCTAATAATTCTTTCTCCGTCGTAGTGTGATGTGCTTGAGCATCCGTCATGGTCTTACTAGCATAGTGCATAGGATGAAAATTTTTGGTCTTACGTTGCCCCAACACTGCACCTACCGCGTAATCACTAGCATCACACATAATTTCAAACGGTAGGTCCCAATCGGGGGCAACTAAAATCGGAGCTTCGGTTAATTTCTTCTTAAGTATATTAATCAATTCGATACACTCTTTAGAGAAGAAGAACAGGGTATCTTTTTCAAGAAGACGGGTCATCGGCCGGGCAATTTTAGAAAAATCTTGAATAAATCGACGATAGAACCTGGCGTGACCTAAAAAACTTCGGATGCCTTTAACGGAAGTCAGATGAGGGAGTTTAGCTATAAGATCAACTTTAGCTTTGTTGACCTCAATCCCGGACTTTGAAATATTATGTCATATAACAATGCCTTCTTTTACCATAAAATGGCATTTCTCCCAATTTAGAACTAAATTAGTGTCTTCACACCATTTAAGCATTTTGTCTAAATGAGAGGCATGAGGAGAAAGAATCCCTGAAGACCGAGAAATCTTCCAAAAAGACCTCTATTGTTTCCTCGATCATGTCATAGAAAATGGCCATCATGCACCTTTGGAACGTGCCCAGAGCATTACATAAGCCGAAAGGCATGCGTCGGTAGGCAAACGTCCCATAAGGGCAAGTGAAGGTGGTCTTATCTTGGTCTTGCGGGTCAATAGGAATTTGAAAGTATCCCGAGAAACCATCTAGAAAACAATAGTATTCGTTTCCCGCGAGTCTCTCAAGCATTTGGTCCATAAACGGTAACGGGAAATGATCTTTACGAGTGGCATCATTTAACTTTCGGTAGTCAATGCATACACGCCATCTTGTAACTAATCGAGTAGGTATCAACTCATTATCATCATTTTCAATTACGGTTATACCGCCTTTCTTAGGCACACAATGAACGAGGCTCACCCACGGGCTATCAAAGATAGGGTAAATCAATCCGACATCAAGGAGTTTGATAACTTCCTTTTTGATAACCTCATGAATTTTTATGTTCACCCGTCTTTGATGTTGAATTGGCCAGTTTTAGATCATCCTCCATTTATATTTGTGAGTATAAATTGAGGGTCAATGCCCTTAATATCGGAGATTTTCCAAGCGATGGTACGCTTGTGTGACTTTAAAACCTTTAGAAAGTCGGACCTTCTCATCTTCTTTTAAGTCTTTAGCAATTATGACGGGTAGTTTATCGGTGCCTTCCAAAAATGCATACTCAAGATGAGAAGTAGATCCTTGAGCTCAAGCGCCGCTAGATCATCAATAAAAGATTTTACGATTTTAAGTTCCTCAACATGAAGTTCTTTCGGAGGGAGAGGAGATGATGGATCATCGTTTAATAACTTCTCGAGTAGAAGAAGGTCTCCCTCCGGATCAAATTCGTCATCATTAATTCCTGGTGGAATTGAATCATTTGTAAGACAAGCTTCGATTTCTTCCAAAATGAAGTCTCCTTCTTTAAAAGGAGTGAGAGAGGGTGAAGAAAGTAAAAAGGATGGATCTAAAGACGAGAGAGAGTGGGATTGGCCACTCGTATATAACTTATCCAAAAAAAATCCGAGCACTTCTTGAGCATACTCCTCACAAGCTACGTCGATGACATCGATTTGATTAATCGACACAGCATCATTGTAGGAGTATCTCGAAGTTTAACCAACTTTAAAGGTTATGGCTTCATCATCAACTCGGAGAGTTAATTCTTCACCATAAACATCAATCAAAGAACGTGCCGTCCTCAAAAAGGGTCTCCCGAGAATTAAGGGAACCCGAGGATCAACAACGTAATCAACGACTACGAAGTCGGCTGAAAAATGGAACTTTCCTACTTTTACAAAGACATCTTAGGCAATACCGGATGGACTAGTAGTTATATCATCTGCAAGTTCCAGAAATCAATTATTGAGTAGGAGTAAGTTCGGGGAGTGAGAGCTTCTTCCATATGGAAAGAGGCATCAAGTTGATGCTTGCACCAAGATTGGACAAGGCTAAGCATTCAACTAACTCCGGAAAATCACATGGTATAAGAAACTTGTCGGGGTGTCTAAGTTTTTCGGGCAACTTTTTAGGATAACCGCTGAACAATTCTCATTCACTGATGTTTTGGCTAATTCAAATAATTTTTCTTTTTTATTAAGGAGGCTTTTGAACATTGAAGCAAATTTCGGCATATCTAGAAGAGCATCCGCGAAACTGAGCTCGAAGTGTAATTCCCTAAAGATTTCAACAAATTTCGAAGCTAGATTATCATCTTTTTCACATGAGTCTTCTGTTTTGTTACTCCTCGAAGATAAGGTATAAACGGTTTAGGCTTAGGAGCAACAACGGGCTCATCAATTGGAGCTTGAATTTGGACTACCGGAGGTTGGATGTTTTTGGTACTCGGTTGCACCGTATCCTTTGTCACCTCGGGTTCCCATTCCACCACCTTAGAAAGAGAAGAAAAAGGTGGAGGAATTGGAGGTCCATCATAAGAAATACCACTTTGGGTGGTGATTGCTTTCAAGTCACCTCTCGGGTTAGCAAGAGTGTTGCTAGGAAGTGAACTCGTACCCGAAGAAGAAGCGGTATTCATTTGGAATAAACTAGCCATGATATTCTTAAGCTCATTGGTTTGATTTGACATTGAAGTTTGTATTAAAGTTTGCATTTCATTTCTCAATTCATTTTTCACATTATTTATTTGATTTTGCATAGCTTTCATATTAGCATCATTTATCTTCTTGTAGTTCGACAATTCATTCGAAGGAGCAACTTGAGTTTGCTGAATCGGAGCTTGATAACTCGGATTTCCTTGATTTTTTTCTCGATTTTGATTGTAACCTTGATTGTATCGGGTTTGATTATTTTGCACATTCGGTTGAGCAAAACCCGGTGGTCGAATTTTGTTAGCTAAACTTTAAGGACGGTATCCGGTATTTCCTTGATTATAATTTACTGCGGCTGCTGAAACATATCCTTGAATACTATCTCGATATTCCGTAAAAACGTTGTCATTGTTGCAAACATGGTGTAGGAACGACCACCTACAATAACACAAATTTCCTTAACTCCTTTCACGGAAGCGGGAGGAGAAGATTTCTGAAGAAGCATAGCCTTAACGGCGTCAATAAGAGCGGCAATCTCGAGAGAATGAGGTGTAGAAGAAGAAGGAGCATTCATACTCACTTTTGAAACAATCGGTTTGTTCCGTGAATTGCGAACTTTTAACTTGTTTTCAATAATTGTCAAGGCATCCCGAGGAGTTTTAGTCAATAGATTACCCCCGACAACGGCGCCAAAAATTTGATTACAAATTAATTATACATATATATAATATATAACTAAAGTATCAAATAATAGTAAGAGTGAGGAAAGTGAAAAGGTTTTTAAGAAGATTTACTTTTAACCAAAGTAAAATTCAAAACCAATCCCGATTCATATCCCGACGAGGCGTGAATTGAAAATCGAGGTTAAGTTTGTGATCGCGTGATTTGAATAATCAAATTTTTTTGATTTGGATTCTATTTCTCCAAATAACATGCAAAAACAAATAAAGGCAAGATAAAAACGAAAGCAATTAAGGTTAAAACACGAAAACGATAACGGGATTCAAAACCCGAGCCTTAAAAACCTAAATTCTAAAATTTTAACCCTAAAAATGCAAATTTATTTTTTAACAGTCCTAAATGATTAAAAATAATTTCAGAAAAAAGAGTTATATTTTTTTTACTTTTATTTAATTTTTTATGAATTAAAAACATATTTACTCTAAATAAAATATTAAAAATAGTAAACTAATTTATAAAAATCTAGAAAATTACAAAAAATACTTTAGCCTATGGAGAATCTATGAAAAATATAAGCTGGAAAGCTAGTTGAAGCAATAAGCAGTTAATAAGCTAATAAACCTAATAAGCTAAAACTGGAAATTAAGTATTAATATTTAATAAAACAAACTATAAATGAAAAGATCCCAGGGCATTGGTTTGGTGTGGTGGGGTGTTAAGGTGTGTGGTTAGAGTGAGGGGGAGTCACCAAGGTTTGAACATTGTGGCTCCCTTTTTGAAAAAAACTTTCTTTTTATTTTTCTTTTTAAAAAAAGTAAACATAAACAAAACTAACCAAACGTTAAAAAATGATTTTTTTGCTAAAAACTCAAAAATAATGTAGCAATCAGCAAATTGAAGTTAACAGACTCCTTTAAAAAAAGGCGTTAAGAAGTCTTTTTAACTTCACTGAATTAGCTTATAAGCTTGAATAAGCTTAAACCTAAGCCAAATAAGATACAAGAACCTTAACCCTACCCTAATAAGCAAACCTGAACCTCAAATAAGCAAACCTAATAAACTGAACCTAAGATAAGCATTTATGCAGTTTGAGAGTAAAGAAAAGGACTAAATGGAAGTTTTCAAGCTAATTAATAAGCTACTTAAACTTTGACTAAAACTATAAAAGCTCAAAACATATTAAGTTTGGACCTCAAAGAACTCAAATAAGCCAGTTAAAAGCATAAAAGCATAGTACATAAGCTAGAAATAAGCTAAATAAAGATGACAGATTACTTAAAAAGTCTTTAAGGTTTTTAGCCTTAACTGACTTGGTTAAAAAGCTGTTATAAGCTAAAACTTAGACTAGATAAGCAACTAAACCCTTAAACCTAACCTAATAAGCAAATTTAAACACAATTTAAGCAATCCTAACAGCTTAAACTCTCAAATAAGCAAATAAGCAGTTTGGCTAAAACTCAACTAAAAACAACCTACAAAGGCAATTTTAAGCTAAAAATTAAGCTAGTAAACTAATAAGCTAAGGTCTAAAGCTTCAAAACAGCTAAAGCTAGTACTATAATCTATAAGAAAAAGCAAAAATTAAGCATTTTGAATAACTAATAAGCTAGATAAAAGCTACTGAACATTGTTGTTTACACTAAACTAATGTTTTTGGTTTTACTAGATTTTATAACAGATTAAGATGGATTTTATAGCCCTATATTAAGCTAAGAAAATAAGCTCTAAACCTTAAAATAAGCTCAAACAGATTAAGCTTATACTACAATGAGTTTGTGCAAGGAATTTCAAAACCTAAAACAAACTTATACTACCCTAAATTTGTGATTGAAAATTGGACTTTTCATTTTGAAATAAGACTTGGAACAATGACAAATTTTCACTAAACTTCAAATGACAAATGCACACTTGTAATAGCCATAATCTATTGCATTTTGAGCCTAAAACAAGCAACACCTACAAGCTCTTAATCAAAATCTAAACAAATAAGCTTTGTTGTGCAACTTAAACACCACAAATTCAAACCATTGCTTCTAAAAACTTTGAAAAAGAGTTTTAAACCTTAAAATCTTTTGAAAAATTGTTAACACCCTTTAAAAGAGCTTAACAAAGTTGGAGTTTTGGTCAAAAGGGACTCAAGCAGTACTAACAAATCCCTTTGCTTAAACAAGGGCATAAAGGCTCTTTAGAGCTTATCAACAAGCTCTAGCTTTTTTAAAAACAAGCTAGTAAAACCCACAAGCCCTTCCAAATTTGGCTTGTCATCCACATTAGCTTTTTAAGTGATTTTTGGTGAAAATGCTTAAACACTATAAAGTATGGAAAAGTTTATCTTGTTTAAGTATAATAGCTTATATATAAATGAAACAGAGCTTATGATAGCTTATAAAGTGTTAGGAATAAATCTTCATATGACTTAATACTGCCAACAGTACTAAAGGAGTTAGTACTGCCAATACAAAGTTAGTACTGCCAAGGTTACTTAATACTACTAGTAGAAGGAGTTAGTACTGCTAATTGGTCAAAGATGATGAACTGAAGATAAGAATGCATGGAGAATATTTTCAAATTCAGGGAATGTTTAGTTTTGAATGTAAGTGATCTAATAGATATGCAATATATTGTAAAGGGTTCCTTGAATTTCTATAAAAGGAGATCCCAAGTGTAGTGCAAATTAGAACTTTTAGAGATACATTTTAGAGAAAATTTGTAATAGCTTCAAGGTTTGTAACCCCAGTACTTCAAGAGTACTCGTATTATTTAATAATATTGAAGCAGTGAGTTTTGTGTTCATTTGTTTGTGGTCATTACTGTTTCATTAATAAACTTCTCTAGAGTATCAAAGTGTAGATTCCGCATACACTTTGGTATACATACAAAGTCTCAATCTTTGTTATTTTGGATTCTTCCAAGGTAACAAACTCTTTATTTCATAAAAAATCGATCAAGGCGTGGGATCAACATAAAGTACTTTTAACAACAATGGAACATGAACTTAAGAACTCAGAATTTTATAACTTAAAAACCTCAAATTTCATTAATTCTTAAAAACAGTTACAAGACTTAAATAAAAACTACAATAAGCAAATTTAAACTCTAATAACTAAAAAACTCCCTCCAACCTCCATAATGAGGCAAACAAGTACTATTTAATAGAATTATGAAGGCCTTGGGTCTCAAACACTGTTGCTAATTTTATGAGTGAGATGAGAGGGTGTGGTTCTTAGTGAGGACTATTAAGTCTCATCATAGCATCAATTTTCTTGTCACCAAGTCTAATCATCTGGACCCTTGAATCTTGTCTTTGTTCATCAACCAATAAGAACTAATGAGATTGCCTAGATGGAATTGGCTATTTTTGAAGTGGGGTTATAAAGGGATAGTGATCGGGTTTTGTTTGTTGAAGCAGGGGTCGAGGGAAATGACAATGAATTAGTTATTTGACGAGAATTGGTTTTATATGAGTGAGTGTTTTTGTTAATAGAAACAGTGTTAGGGGGAAAGTTGGTGTAGAGGACTAACGGTGAATGTTTGTTCGGGACTAGTTGGTGTAAAGTTAGGATACTAGCAGTGTTAGTCCCCAAGGAACAACAATGTCAACCTCTTAAGGATCAAATGGTGTAATTGGATTAGGTTAAGTGTTAGCTAATGGGCTTTTGATCTTGGGCCGGTTTATAATGATTGGACTTTGGGCTTTTTAAACTATAAGGCTTATAGATAAAGCTTTATGGGCTGACCCGACCCATTAACTTGGGTACGGGTTGGCCCATTTAAGATGCACACGTCTTTGGCTTCGACATTTCATGCTTTTTCCATTCTCGTGCTCAGTTTTTTTCGTTTTGGCTTCATTTTTGTCTTTTAGTGAATATACGATACCTGTATAATATACAAAGCAAAACAAACATATATTTGGCATTTTATGTCCGTTTTTGGTCATTTAAGCTCGTTTTCATAGGTAAAAGGTATGTGTAATTAAGCATATACCACCTGTGTATAGCATACATATTTTATGCTTGATTCATTTGATTATAAGTGTGTCGGTGATTTATTAGCTCTAGAACTTGAGCTTGATAATCATTACGCACCGCAAGTGAAGATCACTTCGCGAGTGATATAAGTATTTTTATGTGATAAAGAGGCAACTTAGGATTTAACCCAAATAGCCATTCCATTTAACATATTCTTTTAGCTAATTACACTGATTAGCTAACCACCCAAATAAAACATTATGTTAGTACTCATATTTATTGCTAGATACCCCTAGTTTAACCCGTTGAGCCATTTTATTCATTTTTCTTATCCACTAAAAAAATAACCTTTAGCATAGCCTTACCCCTTGTCAGAAGTCCCTATGGTTAGTTGCTAGTTACTCGGTGATATGTGTTTAAATACACATACCTTTGACCATTAAAACCAGACTTAAATGACAAAAAACGTACCAAAAATACATTGTATTTTAAAGTTTTGCATTTGTATTGTGCAGGTAACGGATATCTAAGAAAAGGACAAAAACGAAGCAAAGAAGCCAAAACGACAAAACCGAGCACGAGAGCGTGAAAGAAAAGTCAAAAAGTCAAAGTCAACCAAAGTCAACCCCGACAAAGTCAAAGTCAAAGGCGGAGCCGATATCGAAGAAATGTTAAATGGGCCAACCCGTACCCATCTAATGGGCCGGGTCAGCCCATTTAAACATTATGAAGACTTAATAAGCCTTAAAGACTTATAAAAGGCCCAATTCTCCTTTTATAACACTCGGCCCAAACCAAGCCCAAGACCCTTATAACAAGCCGTTAGCCTTTTAACCAAAACCCTATAACCCCGTTAGCCACAAGGACTTTTATTGAAATACCATAATACACCTTGAAGGACTAAACATGCCAACCCCCCAAACTTTTCCCTGCATCAAATTACTGTACATCTCCCCCATTTTCCCGCCAACACCATGCCCTACTATTCATTGTCTTCTTCCTCACTCCACAACAAAACATCACCATCCTTCATAACCCACCACACAAACAACCAAAATCCACCTTGGCAATCCTAAATAACATCATTCGACAAGGGAAAATGACAAAGATTGGAGGGTCAAGATCAATGGACTTGGGCACCACTCAAATTTAATGGCCAAGATGAAAGACTTGAAGCACTCACACATGAAGCACAACTGCCTTATGTCTCACACAAGAAACACACATCCTAGAACCTTCTTAGTCTTTATATAAATAGGTCCTTGTAAGCCCGAATGAGGCATGTAGTTTTTAACCTAGTTTTTAGTTTTTCAGCTTATTTTTAAGTCATTTTAATTAAAGTCTTTAAAATTCCAAGTCTTGTAAACTTTTTAATCTTTAATAAAAATTTGAGTTTTTAAGTTATCTTTTGAATTTATATTGTTAAAAAGCATTTCATAAGTTGTTTTAAGCTCTTAGTTAAACATATAAGCATCTGTTTTAACTTAAATATAAAATATTTAAGAAAATTTTACAGAAAAAAAAATCCACCCTCAAATTACCTCAGCTTATTGGATGATAAGCCAAACTTGGATGGGCTTATGGACACTACTAGCTTTGATAAACCAAACCTGGATGGGCTTACGGGTTTCACTAGCTTGTCTTTGACAAGCTAGAGCCTGTAGATAAAGCTCTAAGAGCATTTGTATACCCTGTTTTGAGCAAGGGTCTTGTAAGTTCTCATTTTCCATATTTTGGCTTATTTACTGTTTTACTGCTTATTGTTGCTTATTGCCTGTTTTTATTTGCTTGTTTATGCTTATTAATGTTATTTAATGCTTATGTATGCCTTGTCATAGTTTAAAAATCATTTGTTTAAGTTTTCTTAGAATCTGTCTCATATTAGCTTATAAAAGTGCATAATCTATTCCAGCTTATTTGAGTGCTTAACTGTTGTTAAAATTTGCTTAATGATGTTTGTTTAACTTGTTCAATATCTGGTCTTGGAAATTTGTATATTAAATCAGCCTTAATCAAGTTTTTATTTGAAAACTGTCATTTAAAGGGGTGTTTAGTTTAACTGTTTTCATGAGTGAAAATGGGTCAAAAATAAGTTTTGACACTTGAGTCATTTTAGTTTAACTTAAACTCATCCTAAAATCCAGTAGTTAGAAGTTTTTAAGAGTTAAATTTCATTAATTTCCTAGTGCCTATATAAGTTGTTGTTTGAATCTGTTTGAATTTTGTTGGAAAAATCAGTTCATATGATTTGGTTTTTGCTTATTGAGTTTTTGTGATGTTTTTGTGTTTATTTAAGTCTTAAAACAAGTTTGAAAGATAGTTCAATAGGCCTGCATTGTTAGTTTAGTTTTTGTCCAATCTATCAAAAATTGCTAAGTGTTCAAAATTTTGAGAAACAGCATTTTCATTTGCTTTTTCTGGCTTATTCTGTTTTCAAAATGATTTTTGAAAGTTCATATAAGTTCTTTGAGGTCTAATCTAAATCTGTTTTGAGGTCTTATGTTCATAAGGTTCTGTGTGTTTGCTTATTTTTAAGCTCAAAAGTAAGGTTTTTAAAGATTGCAAAAAAATTTCTAAGTGTTGTGTCTGTGTGAAACAGCTTTTTCATTAAGCTTTTTAAGGGCTTATTTGAATTTCAAACTGCTTTTTGATTGTTGATTTAAGTAGCTTTTTGGCCAAGCTTTTTAGTGGTATAAGCCACTAAGCCATAAGGATCTGTTTGCTAGCTTATTTTTAAGCTAGAAAAGTCCCCTTAGGCTGTTTGGTTAACAGGATTGGCCAAAAAGCTCATTTGCTTATTTAGGCTTATTTGCTTATTGTTTTTGCTTATTTTAGTTTTAGTATTGCTTATTAGGTTAGTTTAAGTCCCTTTTAGCTTATTTACTTTAGGGTAGAGCTTATTTGAGCTTATTTGCACTTTTAGTTTGAAATTTTAAGTTAAAAAGCCTTTTTAAGAACTCTGTCATTTTAAGCTTAGTTTAAGTCCTTTTAGTTGCTTATTTTTGTTCTTTAAGCTTATAAGTATAGCGTATATCTGTCTTGCTTATTTCATTTGTTTCTTTGCTTATTTGTGCTTAAAATAGCTTAACGTTTAGCATTTAGTCACTTAGTGTAAAAAGCTTTTTCTGTCAACTTTGACAGCTTATTTTTGTGCTTATTTGTGGCTTATATAAAAAGTGTTTTTGGAAAAGTTGCTTATTTTTAGCTTAACTAAAAAGCTGTAAAAAATGGCAATTAAAAAACATTTGGGACTTGGGGGAAGTCCCAGGTGAGCAGGACTCGAACCCGGGACCTCAACCCCCCCTCAACCAAACGTTTTAACTCACACACCCTCTACCACTAGCGCCCTTGGGACTTTTCCGTTAGACTTTGCACAATCTATAAAGTCATTTAAAAATAGAAAATTAATTCAGAAAAATACAAAAAAAAATAGTTTTTAGTTTTAAAATTAATATTTTTGGGTTTACAAACTTTAAATTTTTTTTATCATTTTTAGATTTTAAATTTCATTTTTAGCTTTTTAAATTAATTTTAGAAAATAGTTTTTAATTATAAAAAGTAGTGAAAAATATTTTTCTAAGTTTTTATCATATTTTAGACTTTTCTAAAGTAGAAAATCATTTTTTGGAATTTTTAGGTATTTATTTGCTATTTTCTAGAATTTTTAATTGGTTAAATAGGTTTTTAATTCATAAAAAATTATTAAAAAGTCAAAAAAATATAATTCCTTTTTAGAAAATTTTCTTTTGTCATTTTAGAGGTTTAGAAACTAAGTTTGCATTTTTAGGGTGTAATTTTGACTTAGTTGATAATTTAGTCACATTTTTAGGATTCCCGTTTGCGTTTTTAGTTTAAATTTGTGTGCCTTAATTGTTTTTAGTTTAAATTGCCTTAATTTTCTCGTAGATTTAGAAAACCAATCATAATCTTTGTTCCATTCAAGCATCAAGTGTCAAACCGACAAACGACTTTCCATTGCATTCCTCGTTGGGGATAAACGACCCGAGAATATCATATACTACTTCCGGTTTTCATTGAGATTTTTTTTGATAATTATCCTTATTAAATATTTATAATTATTTATATTTATATATATTTAAAGGGGTAGTCTCGAAACGATCAATTTTTGGCGCCGCTACCGGGGAGGACTGTATACGATTGTCGTTGCGTTTGAAAATTTGTGCTTTGAAGATCCTTCCTTTTGAAGTTATTTTTTTTATATAAAAATATTTTTCATTTCTTTTTAGTATATATATATATATATATAAAACAAGAAAAACCAAAAATATAAAAAAATTGTCCTAAAAAAGAAAAAAAATATATCATCAAAATAAGTTCTATATTTGAACATTATATATTAGTTCCCGAACAAAAGATCAAAAAACTTGCCTTTTGTGTCACTTGCGAGGTACAGTTCACCTTTGAAAGATAAACAAACTCAAAGAGGGGTATAAGGCGGGTTGTTCCGAGGAACTACGACCCTAAAGGATAAAGGTTTTTAATAGCTTCACGCTTTCCTACTCCTCCGCTCCTTTGTGCATTTTTCTCTTTAAAGAGCTACCGTGAAGCTTGTTGATTATTAGGATTAAGTTGTCTTATCTCATTGTCCGTTATTAAAATAAATCTTTGTGAATGAATTGTTGAAAAACTAAAAAAAATTAGTATCAATTTTCTTTTTATATTTTAGTGCATGCGCACTCGTTCTCAATCCCGTAATTCTAACCGTCAACAACAACAAGTCCCACGACTTTTTGTTGTAACCATTTGATCTTAAGGAACCTATTGATAATCAAGCTCCTCCCGTAGTTATGATGGCCGATAATCGTACTATGGCGCAATTGCTCGAAGCGCCCACCAAGGGTTACGAGGATGCAATCGTTGTTCCTGAGATCACCGCGGACAACTTTGAGCTTAAGCATGGTTTGCTTACTCTTGTTCAAAATAAACAATTTTTGGACATGACAAAGAAGACCCTCATGCTCACATTTGATATTTCAACAAGATCACTTCTACGATGAAGTTCCCGAACGTCCCGGGTACGTTGGTTAAGCTTATGCTTTTCCCATATTCCCTCGAGGGGGCCGCCCGAATTTGGCTTGAAAATAAACCCCTCGATCCGATTCTCACATAGGATGATCTTGTTCGAAATTCTATAAAACAAATTTTTCCCTTACCACCAACAACAAACCTTCGAAATGAAAATCATGAGGATTTCAACAACGTTTGATGAAAATTTTTTACGATGGCTTGGGACCGATTCAAACGATCTTATTCGGGCATGTCCACAATTCATTTGGGAAATTTTTTTTTTCGGAAGTTTCATCATCGATACTTTTCTACAATGCTTTGAACTCTAATGATCAAGATTCGTTGAATTCCGCCGGGTGGTAATTTTTTGGATAAAATGCCTCGAGATTGCCTAAGAATCATCGAGAGCAAATCCAAAGTTCGTAATTCACGAAACAAACCGGTTGTTGCCAAAGTGAGTACGAGCAATTCTACCCCCGGTATTTCTCCCGATGTTGCCGAACTTAAAGATATGGTGAAAGCTTTGCTTCTCGATAAGAAAAACCAATCCCAAGCTCCCGCTACCGTAAAAGCGGTCGAGGAAAGTTGTGTAACTTGCGGTGGTGCTCATTCTTACTGAAATTGTCCCGCCACCGATGGCAACGTTTATCGTGACAATATTCAAGAATATGTCTCTCAAGCCGCCGTGGTTAACTACAACCAAGGAAATACCGGTTACCGACCCCCGATTGCTAATCAAATTCGACCTCCCGGTTTTCCTCCCGTTCAACAAAACCAAGGAAATAATCAAAATCGTTACAACCAAAACCAGGGGAATAATTACAACCAAGGACCAATCTACCAACCCCTGGTTAATCAAGCTCTAATTTATCGACCCCCGGATTTAATCACCTCGGGCTACCAAACCCACAAGGTGTGTTCAAAGGATGACTTTCAAAACTACATCAAAGCTAATGATGCGGTTATGAGAAATATGCAAAACCAAACCCAAAACATGCAAAATCAAATGACCAATTTAACGGACTTGCTTACCAAGTTCATGAATACCAATACCGCCTCTACTTCGGGCTCGGGTTCTCTTCCTAGCAACACCGTTGCTAACCCGAAAAGTGACTTGAAAGCAATCACTACCCGAAGTGGCGTTTCTTACAATGGGACTCAAGTTCCACCTCCGCCTTCTTCTCTTCCTAAGGTGGTGGAACGTTATAACACCCCCCCAGGAACGTGAAACCGAGGCTACAAAGGACACGGTGCCTCCTACTAATAACAGAAGTATCGAAGACGTCCAACCTTCGGTTGTCCAAGTTGAAACTCATGTACTAATTTTTAAGCCCGTTGTTGCTCCCGTTAGTGCTCCGAAGCCTAACCTGAAACCATCAATTCCATATCCGCCTAGACTTAATGACCAAAAGATCTGCAAAAAAGCTAACAATCAAATTTAGAAATTTTACCAAATCTTTCAAGATTTGCATTTCGACATTAGCTTCGCGGATGCTTTAATTCTCAAGCCTAAATTTGATTCAACAGTTAAGAGTTTGATTAGCAATAAAGAAAAATTGTTTGAATTAGCAAGAACACCTTTAAATGAGCATTGTTCGGCGGTCCTCCTCAAAAAGTTACCCGAAAAACTTAGAGACCCCGGCAAATTTCTCATACCGTGTGATTTTCCCGGAATGGATGAGTGCTTAGCCTTGTCCGATCTTGGCGCTAACATTAATCTCATGCCATTATCCGTGTGGAAAAAACTTTCTCTTCCAGAACTTACTCCGACTTGCATGACTCTCGAACTTGCGGACCGTTCGATCTCCCAACCGATCGGTATCGCCGAAGATGTCTACGTAAAAGTAGGAAAGTTCCAATTCCCGGCCAACTTTGTAGTCGTTGACTTTGATGCCGATCCTCGAGTTACTCTAATTCTTAGGAGGTCCTTCTTAAAGACCAGACGTGCCTTGATTGATGTTTACGAAGGAGAATTAACTTTTCGTGTTGGAAAAGAAGTCGTAACATTCAATCTTGATCAAACATCAAGATACTCCTCTAATTACGATGATAATTCGTTTACCCGAATCGACGTCATTGATATGGCTTGTGAGGAGTATTCTCAAGAAGTTCTCTGTTTCTCCGATGTGATCGCGAGTGGCAATACTACTCCTTATTATGACCCGATCATTTCTACCTCTTCTTCGACCCTCACTCTCTTTGGGGATAGTGATTTTCTTCTCGAGGAAGTCGACGCTTTCCTCGCTCTTGAAGATGATCCAACTTCACCAGAAGTTGATCTATCTTATTACGACTTGGAGGGGGACATTCTTCTTCTTGAAGCATTTCTGAATGATGATCCATCATTACCTCCTCCCACTCAAGGAATGTATTTGCCTGAAATTCGAAAAGAACTTAAAATTTATGAAGCTAAAAATGATAAATCTTCAATTGATAAACCTCCTGAGGTTGAACTCAAGGACTTACCTCCTCATCTTGAGTATGCATTTTTGGAGGGTGACGACAAGTTTCCCGTCATAATTGCTAAAGACTTGAGTGTCGAGGAAAAAGCCGCTCTTATAAAGGTTTTGAAGTCACACAATCGAGCCATCGCTTGGAAACTCTCCGACATTAAGGGTATTAACCCTGAATTTTGTACTCACAAGATTCTTATGGAAGAGGACTACAAACCGGCGGTCCAACATCAAAGACGGGTGAATCTGAAAATCCACGATGTCATTAAAAAGGAGGTTGAAAAACTTCTTGACGCTGGATTAATTTACCCGATCTCGGATAGTCCTTGGGTGAGCCCCGTACATTGCGTACCAAAAAAGGTAGCTTTACCGTTGTTGAAAATGATGAAAACGAGTTAATTCTGACTCGATTGGTTATGAGATGGCGTGTATGCATTGACTACCGTAAGTTAAATGAAGCTACCCGTAATGACCACTTTTCATTACCGTTTATGGACCAAATGCTTGAGAGACTAGCGGGAAACGAATACTATTGTTATTCTCGATGGTTTCTCGGGTTACTTTCAAATTCCCATCGACCCTTATGATCAAGAAAAGACCACATTCACGTGTCCTTATGGAACGTTCGCCTACCGTCGCATGCCTTTCGGCTTATGCAATGCACCGGGCACGTTCCAAAGATGTTTGATGGCTATCTTTCATGATATGATCAAAAAAACGATGGAAGTCTTTATGGACGACTTCTTGTTCTTTGGGAATACATTCGGAAATTGCCTCTCTCGTTTGGACAAGATGCTCAAAAGGTGTGAAGACACTAATCTTTGTCTAAATTGGGAAAAGAGTCATTTTATGGTTAAGGAAGGTATTGTCCTCGGCCATAAGATTTCCAAAAATAGGATTGAGGTCGATAAGACTAAAGTGGATGTTATTGCTAAGTTACCTCATCCCACCACCGTCAAGGGTGTTCGAAGTTTTATCGGTCATGCCGGTTTCTACCGACGGTTCATTAAGGATTTTTCCAAAATTTCTCGACCGATGACTCATCTTCTTGAGAAAAATACTTTGTTCATCTTCTCCGATAAATGTATTCAAGCTTTTGAAACGTTAAAGAAAAAACTTACCGAAGCTCCAATCTTGATTGACCCCGATTGGGACTTACCCTTTGAGCTTATGTGCGATGCAAGCGACTTTACCATAGGTGCGATCTTGGGGCAACGTCATAAAAGGCACTTTAGGCCTATACACTATGCTAGTAAAACAATGACCGACGCGGAATCGCATTACACCACGAAAGAGAAAGAAATGTTAGCCGTGGTGTACGCCTTTGAAAAATTCCGGTCTTACCTTATCTTGAACAAAAGCATTGTGTATACGGATCACTCCGCCCTCAAATATCTCTTTGCTAAAAAAGATTCCAAGGCGAGATTGCTCCGGTGGGTTCTTCTCCTTCAAGAGTTCAAATTCAAAGTAATTGACACAAAAGGAGCCGAGAATCTCGCGGCCGATCATCTTTCCCGATTAGAAAATCCTTATGAAAATGTGCTCTACCCAAAGGAGATAAATGAAACGTTTCCTCTCGAGACACTTAATATGGTGACTTTTCATGGTGACTCAAGTACCCCGTGGTTTGCGGATTTTGCAAATTACCACGCGGGGAGTTTCATTGTTAAATGGATGTCGTCCCAACAAAAGAACAAGTTTTTCAAGGATGTTAAACACTACTTTTGGGACGACCCTTATTTGTTCAAAATACGTGCGGATCAAGTAATCCGGCGGTGTGTCTCGGGCTAAGAAGCTATTGACATCCTCAAAGCTTGCCATAGTGGACCCCCCGGGGGACATTACGGTGCCAACTACACCGCCAAAAAGGTCTTTGATTCAGGGTTTTATTGGCCCACTATTTACCGAGATGCCCATGACCTGGTCACCTGATGTGACACTTGTCAACGTCAAGGAAAAATTTCGCAACGTGATGAAATGCCACAAAATTCCATCTAAGTTTGCGAAATCTTTGACGTGTAGGGCATCATTTTCATAGGGTCGTTCCCGTCTTCACGAGGGAACAAGTACATACTCGTGGCGGTCGATTACTTGTCAAAATGGGTCGAAGCGAAAGTGCTCCCCACCAACGACGCCCGAGTTGTTGTCAAAATTTTAAAATTTCTCTTTGCTCGGTTTGGAACTCTCCGCGCTATCATTAGTGATCGCGGTACGCACTTTTGCAATGACCAATTTGTAAAGGTCATGCTTAAGTATGGTGTCACTCACCGTCTTGCTACCGCGTATCACCCACAAACTAGTGGGCAAGTGGAAGTCTCCAACCGTAGTTTAAAAAGAATCTTAGAAAGGACCGTAGGTGAAAACCGTGTCTCTTGGTCGGATAAATTAGATGACGCACTATGGGCCTTCCGTACAGCTTACAAAACACCCATCGGGTGTACGCCTTACAAGCTCGTATACGGAAAGGCATGTCATCTACCGATTGAGCTCGAGCACAAAGCTTATTGGGCCTTGAAGCATGCAAACTTTGACCTTAAGACCGCGGGTGATCACCGAAAAGTTCAACTCAATGAATTAAACAAACTTCGTGATCAAGCCTATGAGAACTCTTTGATCTATAAAGAGAAAACAAAGAGGATCCATGATTCCAAGATCAAAAACCGTGTTTTCAACGTTGGTGATCGAGTCCTCCTCTTTAACTCTTGGTTGAAGATTTTCTCGGGCAAGCTTAAGACCCGTTGGTCCGGACCGTTCACTATTGCCCATGTGTACCCTTATGGCAACATCGAGTTATCTCAAACCGACGGGCCAAACTTCAAGGTGAACGGTCATATACTTAAGCACTACTTTGGAGGGGACATACCACATATGGTTGTCCTGGGTCTCTAAACCTTCCCCAAGGACCAATGAATTCGGGGACGGGTCAAGCTAAGTGACCTAAAACAAGTGCTTCGTGGGTGGCAACACATGCTTATCTGTAGTAATACTATGTAGTAATGAATAAGTGTGTTGTTGTGAGGAGGCTCGCCTTTACCTTTCGTTTGCTTGTGTTTTTGTGATAATTGTCCTGGATTTTTGAAGCCTCTCGTGCTCGTGGTTTTGTCCTTCGTTCACTCGAGCTTCAAATCCTCAGCTTCATTATGGGAATCCAATATCCTAATCTTATCGACTAACGTTTATCTTTGTGCATACTTAATAAATGGCTTAGGATTTACGTAGAGACCCTTCTTAAAACATTAAGCACAATGTTCAATTCTAATATGGGGGGATCTATCGATTTGATTGTGCCTGCAGCCATTGTTTTCATGTAATCTTGTTTTTACCACCAAAATACCAAAAAAATTTAAAAAATTAAAATTTTCAAAAATAAAATAAGTGTTTTATCACAATGTTGACTTTCCTACTAGGTAGAATAAGAATAAATTTTGACTCGATCGAGCGTTTTGAGCTCTAGCTTGTCCATTAACTTTAAGACTAAGCATTCGCGGATCTTTTTATTAAAGATTTTAAATTTGCGAAGAACGAGAAATGATAGAGTTAATTATGAGTTGGATGCTAAACAAAGATTAGTTGGAAATCTTACAAGCTCATAAGTGTAGTTTATGGCTTTTCTCTCCCATAAGCTCCTAACCGGACTAATAATACATGCTATTTTTGAAAATTAAACTTAAATCAACAATTTTTGAAATGTAGTCAATAACATTTTTGTCTTAGTTCAAATTTATACTTAAATTTTCCAAAAGGAAGTCTTCTCTATATATCGTAGTATAAAATTTAATGTTAAAAAAAATAAAAAAACAATGATGAATAAGGTAATAATATAAACTGTGGGCTGATAAAAGTTTACTGCCTCTTGCCGGCAACCGATGTAGCAGTCTTCAAAAGAAGGCCCATAGTAAGAATAATAATCCGAGACTGAAAAAAGTTTGCTGCATCTTGTCGGCTCACAACCGATGTTGCAGCCTTCAAAAAGGTCGAGGATTTCAATTGCATCATGGTTATATTAATGTTCAGTGTAATAAATGTAGTTTAATAAATATAGGGAAAATCTCTTTTTATTAAATATAAATATGCTTTTGAACTAAGACTATTTCGTTTTAAGTTGTGATTTTATGTATATACGGGAAATCTAAGGGTGTTGAAACCGAAGGTCCGTGAGTCCCGATACTAGTCTCTGTGGAGTGTCAAAAGCCTGGTCACTTAGCCGCAAGTTTAGGATGTGCCAAGACGAAAGTCGCTACATGGGATGATCTCGCCTTCAAACTTATTATTCTTGGGTGGAACGTGAAGCATATAAATTTTGCAAAACGTTGATCCTTGGTTGAAATTCGAAATGGCACATTCACCTAATATATAATAATTGTTGGGAGTGAAAAGTTCACAAGTTACATGTATGAGTAGTGTTAGCATCTTAGCTTATATTTAACGGTGATTTCGTTTTTAAGCTTGGTTTGAGACGAGTGAAAAGTCAGGGACGATAAATTTATTCTTTTCGGGCATTTTAGGATTGAAATGCTTCTTATTCCGTGACCCTAAAAGTTATGAAAATAAAGAAAGTCCAAATATTCTAGTTAGTTGCTTTAAAAAGAAAAGTACAAAAAAAAAGAAAAAAGGAAAATACAAAAATATGTGTAAGAATAAGTGTAAATATTTCAAAATGGTCAAAACGGGGCTTTTTCAAAGCTATTGATTCTTTGATTCCCCTTGATGAACACTTAGCTACTTTTTGAGGTAATTAGTCAAGGGGGATTGAGATTCTTGGTTTTCTAAAGTGTTTACTTATGGCATTGCGTGAGGATACGACAATAGTTAG
>BQNB010057538.1:0-38171 GCA_026074375.1 Tanacetum coccineum | reverse complement strand
CTACATAAAGTATCGATAATCGATGTTACTACCCCTATAGTAACCATAACCCCCAACCTATTATTTCGTCAAACATTTCAATAGTATCAGCTACCCTTCCTGTTCAAATCACATTTGTAACTTAACATATCGTTATAGTATATCAAGCATTCATCAATTTCCGCAGCCCAACTATATCTAAACTTCAACACTATAATACTTCACATTTTTACATTTTCGCACTAACATACACCTGCTCAACATAACTAATCATTCAAGCTCAACAATACAATATAAACTACATAATCCAAACATAACTTGAAGCAATTAAGATGAAAATTAACATGGATAACTAATTAATAATCATAAAGAGAATAGAAATTCGACCTGAAACCACTGATCAAGCCGTAACTATCGATTAGACCCTAACCATCCGATCAAACCCTAACCATCCATTGTCTCAAGCTCTATTATCCGATCAAGCTCTATGTATCATTTTTTACGGGAGTGAAAATAGAATAAATTGAAGATCCGATTGTGTTTGATAGGAGTGAAGAGTGAAGAGTAATTATGAAAGTTTAAAATAAATATTTGTGTATTATCCGATCTGATGTTTTTTTCTTAAAGGATGAAAGTTTAAAAGGTCGATTAGATCTGTGTGTATTATCCGATCTGTGTGTATTTTTAATTGTGAAAGTTGAAAATTAAGTTAAATATTTGTTAAAAAATATTTATTAAAGATTAAAATAAATTTTTGTTTCTCTTTTATTAATAAATTAATAAATCATGTTACCTTATTACGCGTATACTTAAATTCAACGAGGGTATAAACTCGTGCTCAGCTGCGGGACGTTGCCGCGGGGCACAGGGAACAAAGTGCGCAACGGACTAATGACTCGAATAGTGCGAGAGGGTATTTCGAAAAAAAAATTTCTTTTTCTCTTTTTTTTAAAGTAAAAAAATGGGTCGGACCAGGTCGACCGGCGGGTTCCGGCCGGTTGACCCGCCTTTTTCGGGCTGGTTGACCCGTGTCCGGGTTTTGACCCGCGCTTTGCAAAGCACTCCCAATATAGTGGGTCGGACCCGGGTCGGGGAATGGATCAGATCTGGATTTTTAATATTAAATTTTATGTGATGAAAATGGGTGGGTCATGTGGGTTTAGACAACCGGACACGGGTCAAACGGGAAAAAAAATATATCAAAAGACTAATATTTTTTATCGACAATACGGGTGGGTCACTTTTTATACAAAAAAATATCTGACATATACTTAGTGACGAAGATAGTGACCACTTTTGAGCTTCGTCACCAAATGTTTACGGATGACCAAATATTAGTGTCCATGTACTATATGGTCACTATTTTGCTTAAATAGTGACAAAAAAAAAGTTGGCACTAAATTCTTGTCACTAAAGGCACTTTTTCTTGCAGTGATAGTTGTTTATGTGAATTATTAGAAAAACGCCTTACTGAAATCATCCATGATAATTTAACACATTAAAGATAACTTGCAAGCATCATTAGCATCGTTACCTCCAACAAGTATTGTAAATCCAACCAGGTATCAACATCATATACACGATTGCTACCAAGTACTAATGTATTAGTATCTATATACACCAAACAAATCTTTAAAATCAAAACAAGAATCAAATAACCCTTCATTTAACAACAAATTGACCGCTTAATCTTTATGCATCTCAAGATCATCAAGATCAAACCATTAATTCATCATCTATTATTTGGTTTTGCTCTTGGACACCAACTGTCTTACGTACATACTTTAAGTTGTTTAACAAGCATAAACTCACTACTTGCCTCTTTAATCTTCGGTTCAAGTTCAAGTACGATTTGATAACATCCACCAACTTGGTCTTTAGCACGAGTATTAGCTTCGTATATTATACTACGTTTTTTCATCTTTCAGTTCTTGATCATCAAGTTTTTTAATAATATTTCTCAAGTTACTAACACCAAACAATTTGTGGGCATTTTCAATAGATGTTCTAGGACGTAACTCTTAAGGGTACGGTGCAAGAATGCAATGTGGGCCGCATTTTCGATGTTGTTATGGACATACTGGACAACTTTTTCTTTTAAATGTGTACAAAATACTTTTTCTAAATAAGAACTGAAGTGGTTGGTGATTTTCGATGACATTTTCTTAGCATTGTTGTAATATTTTCTTAGAAAGCCCATTAAGCCCTATGTAAACAGTAAACACGTACAAAATCCGCCTAAAAGAAAAGGGGTATTCGTACTTAAACCCTAGGATCGCCTTCATCGGATGCTGTTTATTCGATATAGTTGCTAATCGTGTCTTCATTGCTGTTTATTCATTAAGGGAAACTGTAAGCAAAACCAACAACAAATAGTACATAATCGATAAATCAAAAAGTTATGTTTACGCCTTGCCGCAGAAAACAAAACACAGTCATTGAAGAAAAAGATGATAGAATCAGTGATTTACCGGATTGCTTACTACTTGAGATCTTGTCGAGTTTACACTCGACAATACAAGCCATTAGAACATCTACTCTCTCCGAAAGATAGATTCATCTTTGGCCTGCACTTCCTAATATCATTTTCATATGAGTAAACTGCAAAAATCACCCCTGTGGTTTATAGTTTGTGGCACTAATCATCCCTAGCCGATACTATTGGAACTAATAATCCCTAAGTGGCAAATATCCGGCAAAAATCATCCTTATTAGTATCGACTAGGGATGATTAGTGCCACAAACTACAAACCACAGGGATGATTTTTGCAGTTTACTCTTTTCATATATTATACGGAAACATGGCAAAAGAAGCATCAACAACTACTCACCGAATTCTTTTGGTTCGTTGATAAAAGCCTAACACAATGTCGGCAATCAAACCTCAACAAAGTGCAGCTGGATACCCCTTACTGTATTGAGTTTCAATCACAAGTCACCGATTTGATTCGTTATGCTATTAAATGGAACGTTCAAGACATTAATTTACAACTACATTCGATTACCGAAGAAAAGTTTGAACTAAATCAGTTATTTTTCACCAATTCATCTCTTACTCAACTCAAATTATCGGGCTGTGTATTAAATCCAACCGGGACTATCAGCTGGAAAATCTGACTAGTCTGTGTATATGCAGAGCAAAGTTAAATGATGATTCGATTCGTAATATTATAACCGGGAGACCTCTGTTGGAAACTTTTCACTTGCAATATTATTGCTATGGTTTTAGGTGGATTGATATTGCTTCAAAGAGTGTTAAGAACTTGGTGTTAGGTGGACACTGTGATTCTCAACACGATATTATCGAAATCAATGCTCCTTATATATTGTCACTAACAATGGAACATGGTTTGTACTTATCGAAGCTTTTATTGCTTAATGTTTCTTCTTTGGTTAAAGCTAAGTTAAGTTATTGGAAGCATGGCAACTATGGGACAAAACAACATGAAAAAATGGAAGATATGCTAAAAGGATTTATAATGAGCCTTTACCATGTCAAAGAGCTTAAAATCGGGTATCACTGTCAACAGGTGACATTTCATTCTTTTTTACCTTTGGCTTGTTGTGTCTTCGTAAGAAATATTGATCATTGCAACATGCTTATTATACCGACCCACCCTCTAACTGATTAGACTGTAATTATATAGAAGATCATAAAAGCATACATGTGTATATATATAATATATGCTTCTGTGTTGATGGTCTTTGTTGAACATGCTTCCTTATTTGGCTGCTTAAAAGGATAAAACTCATCCATCTGAGTATAAATGTATTTCTTTCTTCCTCTTAATAGGCCTCTTTTATTATTAAGGGGTGTAATAACATCTCCTTTTTTAATTTTCCTAGAAAACAGTCGACTCAAACAAGATTGCACATTTTTCTCATGTATGTTACCTATAGGTTCTTGCTCGTTTGGAAGCTAAAGGTTTTATGCTTCCACTAAACATGAAGAATTAATATTGACGGGTCTAATAGTGATTAAACTGTAAAGAAGACTAAGAGGAACTTGAATGAGTCTCTTTTATTATTATTGGAACTTTGAATTCATGTTTAGGCTTGAAATGGTTTCTGCAATAATCCAAATGCATAGACAACAGTTACCCCCAAGTGACTTTGATATAGCAGATTCCAAACAACGCTTAAAAAGCTAACTATTGGCATTCGGTTAAGAATCTTGGATCTAGCACAAGCTAACTCTCGGTGCTAAATCTCTAGTACATGATTTTCTTATTAGACGATTAACTTGTTCAATATTCTATATGTTGTTTTCCTTTTAAGTTATGTTTACCAAATCCAATCTTGATTGTCAATCATGTATGTTCAGATTGATTGTGCTCATGTTTGTCATATATTCCGTGAACCAATTGTGTGGTCATGCACTTAAAGATGAAGTCTTTTCTTGAAGACATTTATTATGATCAGTGACAAACACATGAATATTGATTTGAGATAAAGTTGTAGTGACAATTGAAAGAACAGAGATTGGGAAATCCATAGATGATAGTAGGTGACATTGCTCTTTTGTTTGACAACATCGCATGTTTTTTCAATAAACTTTAGCGTTTACACAGTTGTGAGGCAGATGTGAAATATAAATCGATATATGTAATGAACAAGCAAAATTACCCGCGCGTTGCCGCGGTCGTTAATTTTTCGCGCGTTGTTGCGGAGCATTATTATTATTATTTTATTTTTATTTTTTATTTTGTGCGGGTTTATTTTTTCGGTCTCTCATTTAATAGTTTTTTTATATGGACTTATGTGTTGGACCTTATGTTTAAAGGTTTATTTTTTTTACCTATACGGAGTTTTTTTTTTAATATAATTTTATGGGATTACGTGTGTTTTAAATGACAATCGCGCGTTACTGCGGGACATTTTTTTTTCTTTTTGTATTTTGTGAGGGTTTATTTTTTCGGTCTCATGTTTAATAGTTTGTTTTTTTCTTCCTTATATGAGTTTATGGCCAGCGCGTTATTACGGAGCGTTAAAATTTTATTATATTTTTTTCATTTTTTTTTTCATTTTTTTCCCGAATTTATTTTTTCGGTCTCATGTTTAATATTTTGGTATTTTTTTTATATGGGTTTATGTGTTGGGCTTCATGTTTAAAGTTATTAGGTATCGAAAATGTTTATGCGAGTATTTTTTTTATCTGAATAAATCGGTACTTTTGTAACATTTTTTTCTTTCATATTTTTGTGTGAATTTAAAAAAAAAAAAAAAAAAAGAGGGCCGGCCCAAAGTTGAGGCTCAAAAAACTGGGCCAAAGTGAGAGCCCAAGAAAGTGGTACTGTAGCAAGAGGTCGCCGTTTTTTTCTTCTTATATGGGCTTATGTGTTGGACCTTATGTTTAAAGGTTTATTTTTTTACCTATACGGGGTTTTTTTTTTTAAATATAATTTTATGGGATTACGCGCGTTTTAAATGACAATCGCGCGTTACGGCGGGGCATTTTTTTTTCTTTTTGTATTTTGTGAGGGTTTATTTTTTCGGTCTCATGTTTAATAGTTTGTTTTTTTCTTCCTTATATGAGTTTATG
The DNA here is from genome assembly GCA_026074375.1 of Tanacetum coccineum. Lineage (NCBI taxonomy): Eukaryota > Viridiplantae > Streptophyta > Magnoliopsida > Asterales > Asteraceae > Tanacetum > Tanacetum coccineum. Next base: position 32,650 of record BQNB010057538.1, on the reverse strand, counting down.
GCCAGCGCGTTATTACGGAGCGTTAAAATTTTATTACATTTTTTTCATTTTTCTTTTCCGAATTTATTTTTTCGGTCTCAAGTTTAATATTTTGGTATTTTTTTTATATGGGTTTATGTGTTGGGCTTCATGTTTAAAGTTATTAGGTATCGAAAATGTTTATGCGAGTATTTTTTTATCTGAATAAATCGGTACTTTTGTAACATTTTTTTTTCCATATTTTTGTGTGAATTTAAAAAAAAAAAAAAAGGGCCGGCCCAAAGTTGAGGCCCAAAAAACTGAGCCAAAGTGAGAGCCCAAGAAAGTGGTACTGTAGCAAGAGGCAAAACGGCGACGTTTTGTGCGCCAAATGTGTATATCAAGCAAAAGAAACCGCGCGTTGCGGCGGGGCTAATTTTTTCCGAATATTTTTGTTTACGTTTCGGGGGTTTTTTTTTTGCCGATACGTTATGGCGGGGCTAATTTTTAATATTTTCTTTTTTTGTATGATTCGGGGAAAAAAAATTTGCGTTGGGACGGGCTAATTTTTTCCTGAATATTTTCTTTTTTGGGACGGTTTTGTAAATTTTTTTACGGGAATTTTTTTGTAAGAAAATCATAAATAGTTAAAAGTTGAGGGTCCATTTTGTATTTTTTTTTACTTTGAGCCAGATTTTAGGCTATTTTTTGGTTTTTTTTTTGGCTAATTTTTTCCCGGATATTTCCTTTTTTTGTACGATTCGGGAAAAAAAATTTTGCGTTGGGACGGGTTAATTTTTTCCCGAATATTTTCTTTTTTTGGGACGGTTCGATATCTTTTTTTTGGGCTGATGAATGTAAAAAAGTTGTGAACAATAAAAACTTGACGTGTTTTTTTTGTTAATTTTTTTACGGGATTTTTTGTGTAAGAAAATCGTAAATAGTTAAAAGTTGAGGGACCGTTTTGTATTTTTTTTTATCAAGAGATGCTTTAAGATGGTTAAAGGATGGGAACTAAACAAATGTGTCCTGTGAGTTTAATGGGCTGCTATAAGCTATATTCGGTCCATCAATAAATATCTCTAAAAGCTCGGGCTTTCATGACAAGTCTTTCAACTCGTATATCAAGTCAGTGTATCATTTTTGGGATTTTTATGATTTCATTTTTAGTAATATTTCCATATTTTAAGAAAAGAAAAAAAAAGAACAAAGGAATTAATTACAACAAGGCCAAGAGGAGTAGAGCCCACCTGTCACCAGTAAAAACACCAAACCATAATACAACCAAAATAAAGCAAACCATAAAAGTACCAACCAAAACTGAAGCACATAAACCTACAAGAACAGGAACTACAAAAATAGACCAACAACACCTGCACTGCCAAACACACAGCAGCAACAAACTCACTGCCACCACCCAAAACAGCTGCATCTGGAGCAGAAAACTTGCACACAACTTGTCACATTCAATTATTACAACCACATTTAAGTTTAACTTATGAGAACTTTTACATACAAATTAATAGCATTAAAATACTTGCAAACACTATCTTTTATGTTTTGTTAAGTTTCAGTTAGCAAGACACTTTCAAAATATAATGCTAAAAATTAAGCACAATTTAGGATTAAATAACTTAGAATTTCTTAATCATTTAATACATAATAAGCAAAATTTAACAATCAAGAAAAAGTTTCATACAAACCTTTGTTCATTAGGCTATATAACCTCAAACATAAACTCATTCTATCTCACAATATTGTACTACTATTTAGTTAGAGCACCAAAAAAAAACTTGAACATTCACTAAGCTACCGGTGTAACGACACTAATGAAACTTGGACATAATGATCAAACCCTTTTATCATTTAATATCTGGTTTTCGTTCTTCACAGTACGTACCAACTGACTTATGAAACTCCACCAACTGCTTAACAAACTTGAGCTCATCTTCTGCCTCTTTAAGCTGCTGAACAAGCTCAAGCACGATACGACTACATCCCCCAACCGGGTCACGAGCACGAGCATCAGCTTCATACACTATACTAGCCATAGCATCATCTCTATGTTCTCGATCATTGATATTTTCCATAGTCCTTGTGATAAAACTGACACCAAACAATTTACGGGCATTTTGGAATTGTTCATTTCGGTTTTGTGGGAAGTAAGGTGCAAAAATGCAGTCTGGGGTGCATTTTCGACGTATGTGACGACACGCTGCACATGGGGGGCTGGATGGGATTCTTATTGGTGGTGGTTGGTTAGGGTGGTTGTTTTGGGTGGTCATGCTTAGTTTCACAAGACTTTGAATGAAATAATGGTAAAGCTATGTTGCTTGAAATAATATGGTACTATTTTGTTTCATTTTTGCATAGTTTCTTGAGATATAATAGGAGGAGGAATGTCTGAACTTTGAGACAAGGCGTTATTTGTATGGGCTTTAAGATATATGGGCCTTGCCTAAGTTATTTTCAAAAGCCCACAACAGACTATCCTGACCCACTCATACACATGCGGACATAGGGGTGTTGATCGGTTCGGTTATCGGGTTGTTCGGTTAATTCGGTTCGGTTAGTTTGGTTAAAAAATTTTTGGGGTCAACCCGAAAACCGAACCGAACTAGAATTTAACTGAACCGAACCGAAAACCGAATTTGAATTCGGTTCGGTTATCGGGTTGACCCGAAAAACCCGAATTTCACTATTTATTTTTAAAAAATTAATAATTTCATAGATATTTAGCAAAAAAATATTATTTCAAGCGTAAAAAGTGTTTTTTTATATTATGATAAAATTTTAATAGTATTATATATATAGGGGACTTTATTTTCAGCATCATATTGAAGGCGTGCATACATGCACACCTTCAAAAAAAAATTGTATTTTTAATTTCTCATCAAATTCTTTAGAACAAATATGTTTTTTTTAAACATATTTTTTCTATTTAAAACATATGTGCAAAAATACAATTATTGAGGGCGTGCATATATGTTTTTGAGAGTTCTCGCACTTAATTTGATGCTGAAAATAAAGTTACACTATATATATATATATATATAATATATATATATTTATATGAATTCGGTTTTCGGTTCAGGTTGTCAAACCCATATTCAACCCGAGAACCGAATTAGTAGTTCGGTTCGGTTCGGTTTTGGCAAATTCGATTCGGTTATTAGTTCGGTTTAGTTGTTTTCGGTTCGGTTCGGTTTCGGTTTTCGATTTATTCGGTTTTCTCGGTTTTTCTGCTCACCCCTATGTGGACATGCCACTCATAAGACAAAGGTTTGTCATGTGATAAGAATAAGAGCTTAAGGCATGATTTTACCGAAAGCTTTTTATGGTTTCACAAAGTTTTCAAATAGCTTTTTTGCAATGTGGAAAAAGGCTTAATGAGTTGTTTTAACTGATAGATTGTAATTCTTCAAGTAGTTGAAGGTTTTTAAAAGTACTAGGTTTTTAGCAAATGATCCTTTTCTAGTCTATCTTCTATTGTTCATTTGTTTGTTTGAAAAGCTTGTAAAACTTTGTGCATCAGGAGAGTTTTCGAGGATAGCTTGTTGGTATTTTAAAATTAATAAAAAACAGTGAGATGTGTCATAAATAAAAGGATAAGGATTCTCTCATGTTCATTTGAACATGAGATGTAATGTTCTGCTTTATGTGATTGTAAATTTGATTAAAATAATCAAATGTACAATCAGTTAAAGCAGAACATTACCTCTCATGTTCAAATGAACATGAGAGGATCTTTTTCCTAAATAAAAAGCTTTTGAAAAATAAAGTGTTGTGAATAGTCTTACACAACCAAATTAACTAGTTGATCTGCATAATCGTTACATCTATATCTATTTATTTATCCATTATCATACATACTAAAGATGAAGTAACAAAAGCTACAGTGACGGGCTGTAGCTACAGTGAAGGCCCAAAAGAAAAGGTCCAACCCGTTGCCCGTGCCTTTGATATCTCCACCTTCTTCTTTTTCATTCCGGATCCTTCGACACAGAGACATCTACATCAAACAAATTATAGAGCCAACCATCCCCAACTTACCAAGATCCACACATAATCTAAACCCATAGCAAGTGACAACGATGATCTCCAAACAAAAAGTGGCATATGGTTTCTATTCTATCTTTTTATCAAAAAAGGCATTCGTTGCTTCAGATTCCAGGTATGAGGTTTCTCTTTTGATTGGAGAAAAAATTAATTTTAATCATACTTTAATTTTCTGTTGGTCGTTTTTTGTTATAATACATATTTTGCTTTATCTTAAAAACAGATATGTGCTCATTCTTGATGGTGCTTCTTCATCTGCGCCTCACCTCCTAACTTATCCGGTAGGTATTTTCTTTATAATATTCAATTTCTCTTTTAATTTTTATTTATATCAATCATTGGATCATTAAGTTTTGATTTTGATCATATGGGTATGATTATTTTGATCTTATGTTAAGATATGCAACTTAGGGTTTGATCATATATTGTTAAATTTTGTTGGTATAAAGATTTAGGTTTGATCATATATTGTAAGTGAGTGGATTATATTGTATTGGGTGCTGATTAGTAAAATTTTTTTTAACTATATATAATATATATATAATAAAATATATAATCCAAAAACAACAATAATCAATAAAACCGAGAAGTAGTATAGAATGTTCCCGGGTCGTTTATCCCCAACGAGGCTGGACTGGAGAATCGATACAGTCGGAAGATTGGAGTTTGAATGAGAGAAATGATTTGAGAGTGTGGAAAGCTAAGTTAAACAATAACAAACAAAAACGATTAAGAAAAACCTAAAAATTATGAAATTAAGCTGAAAAACGAGAGCAGGAATCCCGAACAAGGGGTCAAAAACCTAAAATCTTCAAAATTAACCCTACAAAGAAATTTTTACTTCTAAACTACTCTAGGGAACTAATAATGAAGAATGAAAAAGACTAGACTGAAAACGGAGGTCGTTTGACCCAAAAACGAGTCAAGACAAAATCCGCACCCGAGACCCGTTCTTTAAAAATCAAAAGTTTGAAAAATTAACCCTACGAAAGTTTTTCTATTTTTCCTACGTAATATATGACTAAAGAAAAAAAATTTAAAAAAGAAAAATATTTTTTTGATAATTTTTGTATTTTTATGAATTTTTAAAACTTTTAACGAAATTAAATTATAAAAAAATACTAAACTATTTTTAAAAATTCTGAAAAAATTACCTAAAATACTAGATCCTACAACTATCCTAAGAAAAATAAGAAACCCAAATCTCGGCTTATAAATAAGCCGAAATTAAGCTCAAACGAGCTTATAGCTTAAAGGGTGAAAACTAGGTTAAATACTAAACCACTTGGGACTCTAACGTAGAAGTCCCAAGGGCACAGCGGTAAGGGCTTGGTTATAAAAAGGGGTGTATTGAGGGTAGAGGCCCGGGTTCGAGTCTTGCTCACCCGGGTTTCCCCTTATCTCCCTTTTTTTTTACAAAAACTTTTTCAAACAAACTTGTTAAGCTCCTTGAGCTTAACAATTTTTATAACTACAACTTTTTGAGATTGCTTATAAATAAGCAGGAAAAAGGGCTTTTTCTTGGCAGAAGCTTAAATTGAGCTTTTAAGGCAAAAGGGCTTTTTCTTGGCTGTTAACACACAAAAAGCAATGGGAAAGGGCACAATAAGCTATCACAAGCCACTAGCAATCCAAATAAGCAAGTAAGAAACTGAATTCAACAACCTATAAGCACTTAATAAGCTAGAAAAGAAAATAAGCAATTCCCTACACTATGCTAAAAAAAAACAGTCAAGTCCCTACTTTAAGCTTAAAAATAAGCTATCAAAAGGGCTTCCTAAGGTCTGAGCTTGTTAGGGCTTATAGTTGGACCTAGGGGTAATCTAAAAAGCTAAAAAGATCTAGGGGCTTAAAGACAAATAAGCTAAAAAGGTGGGCTTAAAAAAGGGTGTCTAGCACCAGGGGAGATGAGCTAAAAAAGAGGGGCTTAGATTGACAGCTTAAAATAAGCTGTCAAATAAGATTAAAATCAAAAACAAAGTTAAAACAGATTGAGCATGGCTTATGAAGAGCTTATATTCAAGATTCCATTTTCTAAAAATAAATTAAACATGCTGATTTTTGTCTTTGAAAAAGGGTTTTCTCTTTAACAAAAAATTGACACCAAATTTTTTGGCAGTGTGGACTTAAGTTAACAAATGACCAAAAACACTTTTGAAAACTTCTTTAGACACTCAAATGAGGCACTTTGAAGCTAAAACTCAGGATTACAAGAGCTTATCCAAATAAGCTCTTGTACCTCTTTCAAAAACCAACAGAAATAAGGACTAACTTAGCAAACTTGAAAAACACCTTTTGGACCTAAAAACTTTTGAAAACAGACTCAAACAAGCTTAATAACTTAAGCTAAAGTTAGCCAAATGGTCACAACCCATGACCTTCCATTTTTGACCCATTTTGGGCTTAACCCAAACACCCCCTTACAATTTAAAAACTAATTTTAAAACATATAAAAACTGATTTAAGCTCAAAATTTTAAAGACTACTACTAATCATGCAATATTAAGCAATAAAAAGTGAAAAGCAAAAATAAATAAGCACTTTGCAGTAAAATAAGCTAAAGAGATATAAGCAGAATACAAGCTATTTAGGCAGATTTAAGGAAAACACAAATAAATAAAACAAAAGCAATTCAAAGGCATTTATGAGCATAAGGAAACATTAATAAGCACAAAGGAAGCAAAAATAAGCAGATGAATAAGCTAATGAACAATACTTAAGCAAAAATGTAAAATAGAGTATACCTTTATCCTTGCTCAAAACAGGAGTAAAGTCAACCTAAATAAGCTCTAATCCTACCCAAGCTTATAAATAAGTTGTGCTAAACAACCCAATGAGCCATCCAAGTTTGCTCATTCATCCTTAGCTATCAAACAGCAACTTTTTTTTTCTTTTCCTTTTTGGTTTTTCTTTTCTTAATTCTTGTATAGTAATTCAAACAGATTATAAAGTGGTTTAAGTGGTCTTTAAAAGACTTAACTTAAGAATTTTGAACAAAAATTAAAACATCAACTGAATTTTCATTAATCTTAAAAATACTAGTACATAAAAGTTTTGCTACTTAAAAACTTAAAACTGAACTTTTAAAAAAACTACACCTAAAAACTACTCTCTGCCAACATGGCTTACAAAAGTTTATATAGGAAAATAAGCTAGGGTCTTCACTCTTGTCTCCTCTCCTTGTGTGCTTCTTTTAAGACACAAAAACAGTCTTGTGTTTGTTGTGAGAGTGTAAACACACAATTAATCCTGGCCCTTCATTTATCTTGGTGCCCAAGGTCTTAAATCTAAACCTTTGATCGAATTGGTGGGTTTTTGGATTGCCAGCTTGGCATACCCATGTGGGGGGTGGGGTTTAGTTATGGTGATGGTTTTGGATGGATGTGGGGAGTCAACGAGGTTGAAAGGGACAGGAGGGGGGAAGTTATAAGTTTGGCGGGAAAGCAATGTAGAAGACAAACAGTGTTTCAAACGTGGGGTGAGGGTTTGGGCTTTTGTCACAATTGGTCCTCCAAGGTTATAGTTGTCATTGCAATACACGTCCTTGTGCTTACAAACGTTTGGGGACTTGGCAAAAATACCCCCCGAATGTTATAAAGGGTATTACACCACAAGTCCTTGTGTTGCATCTTTGGAGGGTTGGCAGACTTGGCCCTTGTGGTTAATACTTTGGGAAGTTGGCAGTAAAAGCCCTTGCAAGTATTTTTCCTCTTTTCCTTTATAAAATAAGTTTAGGGACTTGGCAATTTTAGTCCCTAAACTTATTTTTCTTCACTTTTTGACTTTGGATTTGTCGGGGTTGACTTTGGTTGACTTTTTGAGACTTGGGCTTTGACTTGACTTTGTCTTTTCCACGCTTTTCCATTCCGTGTCCGGTTTTGTCGTTTTGGCTTCGTTTTTCGTCCTTTTCTTAGATATCCGTTCCTGCACAACACAATTAGCAAAACAAGCATATATTTGGCATTTTAAGTCCATTTTTGGTTATTTTAACTTGTTTTTAAAGTTAAAAGGTGTGTGTAATTAAACACATACCAGAAACCAACTGACTTTTCTAAGATACATCAATCTTGTGGAACGACCTGGTCTTACCCTAAATCTATACTGTAAACAGGGGTTTATACTTTACCTGTGTGTTAGTTTGAAAACCGGATAAAACTAGTCTTATAAATTTTAAGCTTTCATAACACATCAGTGGCAGTGAGAAAGGTTCAGTGATGGTGACAAGGGTTCAATGCCAGGTTTAGTGCCAAAGTTCATGGGTTTAGGGACTGAGTTCAGGGTTCAATGAGGGTTCAACGCCCATGTTTAGTGACCGGGGGTTATCTGACTAGGGGTTCAATGACCGGGTTCAGCGATGTGTCTTAGTGACATGGTTTTAATGACTGGGGTTCATTGATAGAGGTTTAGTTAGGTCTATTCACGGACAATTGGGTTAATTTTTAACCCAAAAATCTCTCCCTAATTGAATATACAAATAACCTAAATGAATTAGTAGTAAGTGAGGGACTGGGTTCGGGGACAAGGGTTCAATGACTGGGTTTAGTGACTAAGGTTCAATGAATAAGGTTTACAGAGTAAGGTTCAGTGGCAGTGAGAAGGGTTCAGTGATAGTGACAAGGGTTCAGTGCCAAACCACTACATAAAAAATATAAAGTTCTCAATAACATCACGGAATATCAAAAGTTGCTTGGGAAACTAATTTATTTAACACACACTAGACTTGATATATCATATGTTGTTCACTCTTTAAGTCAATTTATGCACTCTCCTTTATGCTCATACCAGAAACTAGCATTTAGAGTTCTTAAGTATCTTAAGGGTGCACCTGGTAAGGGAATTCATATCACTAAGAACCCTAATATGAACCTGACTGGATATGTTGATTCAGACTGGGCTAAGTGTAAAGCAATAGAAGATCTGTAATGGTTTCTTATTTTCCTTGGATAATTCCCGTATTTCTGGAAGCAAAAAACAACAGTTGTGGCCAGATCCTCTGCTGAAGCGGAATATAAGGCTCTAGCTTCCATTACTTGTGAAATAATGTGGTTAATAAACTTGTTGAGAGACTTAAGAATAGAAACGAAAAAATCAGTTAGTGTCTTTTGTGATAACAAAGCTGTAATTCACATAGCAGGTAGTCTGGTTTTTTATGATAGAACTAAACACTTTGAAATTGACTTGCACTTTATAAGAGATCAAATAATTGAAGGTGTTTTAAATCCTCAAAAGGTTGAGTCTGCAAATCAAATTACAGACATTTTTACAAAAGGCCTAACCGCCGACCAACATAAACATTTGATTAAGAAAATGAACATGTTAGACCTGTTTAAAACTTAAACTGAGGGGGCATATTAAAATGATGTATCAATCTATATCAATCAGCATCAATCAGTTTAAGTTTCCTTGTATATATCTTGTTTCTCATTGCATGATTAGGCCTTGTTTCAGGGGCTCAAGTGCAATTCTTGTAAATGAGGAAAGGACTTGGAATAAAGCCAGCTGGTCAAGGAGGACTGTCTTTGCCTAAAGAAAGAAATATACAGGACCAAGATATCAAGTCTCTATCTATTTGTTTGCATCTATAAAAGGCGTCACCCTCTTTGGGTTTAGACATACCAAACAGTCGTTTATACACTCTCTCATATTATCATCACCAACACTGATCTCAGACAATCATTTGTGTCTGTAATCTTGTTCCTTACTTTGAATAAGCATTGTGTATTGCAACGTTTCTATTATTAATCATTTAATAATAAGTTTGATTTCAAATTTATCTTGTGTTTATCTTCTGGACATGTGGATCTGGTTAAGATTGTTCCAACACAGGTTTTCTTCAGTGTTTATATAGGCACCTAACCCTAGTCCTAGATAAACTAGGAAACCTCTTAATCATTATCCCAAAACACCTCCTCTTTCCTTATCCCTAAAATTTAATCTCAAACCATTCTAGAACCACCTAGGGGCCGACCACTTTGGATGCACCCTTAGCGTTTGGGTTTTGTCAATTTTAGTCCTTCCGGTTCACATTTAAATAGTTGTTAAGTTAGTTATAAATATAACGGTAACCAACGATTATTTAAATTATTAACGTGAAACATATTAAACCCTTAATAATAAATAAATATATATTAAGTATTTAATAAATGTACTCTTCGTGTCTTACGTGTGTGCCCCTAGTAGGCTCACGTATTTCTGGTCGTATAACATGCGTATCCGACTCCCACTCCCCAACAGCTCCCACTTACGAGAGGAGTAGCATACTTCATTTATACCAGTAATGGAAACGTCTAGCAACACTCGCATTGCCATAATCTAGAAATACTTGAGATGTTGTTTCATGAAAAAACTCTCAGCCCAATGGTTATCTAATTCTTGCTTCCATCATCCCTTTGTTACAGATACCGTTAAACCATGGATATGGATCCTAACTCATTCCATATAGTTTAACTATTTCAGTTTCTCGTTATAGAAGTTAATTCAGATATACTAAAAGTAATTAAGAATCATCTTAAATTACCCTTTGGGTACGACCTTATAATTATTTGATTAATTCTAGAGAGGGCCTAATGGTATCATTCTGCACTTATCAAGTGGAGGAACAAATTCTTTATTGAATACAAGTGCTGTGGATTCTGCTTCACACCACTTCCAAGAATAGCCTTTATGACTACTTTTTCAGGATAGTGTTTGACTTAGACTCCAAAATTGATATCCACACATACAGAACTAGCTTGCATCTCAAGTCTAAGGTTGACTTAGTTAACCATTTTCGATATATTACTCATGACGAGGATTCAAAGAATATAACCAACACTCACATTTGACTTACATCACAATATTCCCATATTGTTAACCGACAATAGACATATTTAGAATGATGATATCAATCACGGATTAATCATGAAAATACAGGATAACAATTATTATATGAATAAAAAACAAACATCAAGTATCTTTATTCATCAGAAAATAAAAATTGTTTTACAATCCCGATTATCCAAATAATAATAAAACACAGATTTACATGAGACTACTAGCTGGAAGCATTCCTATATTCTGAGTATGTTCTGAATGCTTAGCCAAAGGTAACGCCTTAGTAAAAGGTTCAGCTAAGTTGTCATCTGTGTGAACTTTTTCTATTTTAATGTCGCCCAATTCAATAACTTTACGAAGGTAATGAACTTTGGCATGATAATGTCTAGCACCTTTAGTGATTCTTGATTCGTTAGCTATAGTAATTGCTCCGGTATTGTCATAATACATCGTTATAGGTTCTTCAATTATGGGAACAACGCCAAGCCCAGAAATGAATTTCCTAATCCAGACCGCCTCCTTTGAAGCGTCGTAAGCAACTATATACTCAGCTTCTACAGATGAAGTTGCGAAGATGCTTTGCTTTGTACTTTTTCAGTCCACAGCACCTCCATTTAAAACGAATACATATCCAATCTGAGACTTGAGGTCATCAACATCCGTCAGATATCCAGCATCAGTGTAGCAAGAAACCCTGAGCTCTTGTTTCATATCACCACCATAAACTAGAAACATATCTTTAGTATTGCGAAGATACTTTAGAATGTTCTTAACAGCAGTCCAGTGTAGATCACATGGATTCTGTTGAAATCGGCTTGTTATGTTCTGAGCGAACGCAACATCAGGACGAGTGCATCTCACAGCAATTCAGAATTGATCCTCATGATGAGGCATATGGTATATTTTGCATGCGCTTCACCTCAGCAGGTTTTGAAGCACCTTGAGATTTACTCAATTTTAGCTTTTCTTGCATGGGGATACTTCCACGTTTGGAATTCTCCATTAAATTTATTTTAAGATTTTCTCAATATAAGCACTTTGACACAAACTAATTAACCGCTTTGATCTATCTATGTAGATCTTGATTCCAAGAATATATGCAGCTTCCCCTAGATCTTTCATAGCAAAACACCTTCCAAGGTAGGATTTTACATCTTGTAACATTGGAATGTGATTTCCCATAATTAATATATCATCGACATATAAGATCAGGTTAGTAACATTACTCCCACTAGCTTTCTTATATATACATGGCTCATCACAATTTTGAGTGAATCCAAATTTCTTAATTTCATCATCAAATCGTTTATTCTATTGCCTTGATGCTTGCTTAAGTCCATAAATGGAACGCTTTAGCTTGCATACTCGGTTTGGATACTTTGGATTGACAAAACCTTCAGGTTGCACCATATAGACTTCTTTGGAAAGATGTCCATTGAGGAAGGCAGTTTTGATATCCATTTTCCAAATCTCATAGTCATAAAATGCACCTATGGCTACAAGAATCCTAATAGCTCTTATGTCTGCAACAGGAGAGAAGGTTTCTTCATAATCGACCCTGCAGGTTTGAGTGAAGCCCTTCGCTACAAGACGAGCTTTATAGGTGTGTACAGCGCCATCCATGTCAGTCTTCTTTTTGAAGAGCCATTTGCTACCAACGGTTTTACCATCAGGAGGAAGATCAACTAAGTCCCAGACTTCATTGTCTTTCATGGATTGCATTTCCATATTCATAGCATCTAGCCATTTTTCAGATTCAGGATCTAATAATGCAGCTTTGTAGTTAGCGGGTTCATTATGATCCCTCAACTCATGCTCCTCAGCATCGATGTATAAGCACATGCGATCTGGGGCACGCCGTGTCCTTGAGGACCTACGAATGGTATTGATATCACTTTGAGGTTCATCAATTTCCTGATCATCCTCATCATGATCTAAGCTAGTGTTTACAGAAGGATGCGTATCTTCTTCTTGAATTATTTCAAGATCTTCTAAACTCCCACTTGCTTCTTGAGTCATAAGACTATTCTCAAGGAATTCAGCATTCCGAGCAACAAATATTTTGTTCTCAGGTGGGTAGCAGAAAGAATAACCCATTGTTTCCTTTGGGTATCCTATGAAGATACACTTAATAGATTTGGGTTCTAATTTGTCAGGTTTGGTAAGAGTATCTCGCTTAACAAGTGCCTCACAACCCTAGACTTTTAAGTAAGACAGCTTAGGGGCTTGCCCATGCCATACTTTGTATGGTGTCTTTTCAACCTTCTTAGTTAGAACAATATTGAGAATGTGGCCTACTGTCTTAAGGCATATCCCAAAAGGACTTTGGAAGAGTTATTTGACTCATCATGGAGCGAACCATGTCTAGTAGGGTTCTATTTCTCCTCTCAGACACACCATTATGTTGTGGCGTGTAAGGAGGAGTGCGATGGGCAATAATCCCATGCTCCTTTAGATGATCCAAAAACTCTTGACTCATATATTCGCCTCCACGATCAGAACGTAGCGATTTAATGGTCTTTTCGAGTTGGTTTTCTACTTCTTTTTGAAACACTTTAAAAGTTTCAAACACTTCATGTTTATGCTTTAACAAGTAAACATAACCATAATGACTAAAGTCGTTAGTGAAAGTGACGAAGTAGCTAGCTCCTTGTTTTGACAAAGTTCTAAATGTTCCACAAACATCGGTGTGTATTAAACCAGGTAGATCTTTAGCCCTTTCCACTTGATGTGTATAAGGTTTTCGTGCCATCTTTCCAGAAATAGATGAAACGCATTTATCAAAAGACTGATTGTCAGTTGAATTAAGAAGTCCATCATGTTACAACTTAGACGCAAGAAAATACTGGTAATCTTGTATTGAAATGTTGTTGGTGCACCTAGAAATGATGTATTGTACCTTTCTTAATTCATTTATGTTGGTGATTTTGCGTCACCATATGATTTAAGTGTAATGGATTGACTTAGTTGACCAATGTGTAATCATGATAAATGTTCAACAAGTCGGGGTTGTGCGGAGTGCACACTTGTTTGGCGTTATTATGATTATCATTCGGGGCGAAGCCCCGAGTGACGGGGGTCCGGGGGCAGCGCCCCTGGTAGCAGGGTCCAAGGGGCGGCAGCCCCTGGCAGGGTCCAAGGGGCAGCGCCCCTGGCTATGGAATTGTTTTTTGGCCCATTTTATTTAACTGGTTTGGTGGTTAAACTAACTGCTATGCAGTTATAACCGAAAATCAGTTTTGTTGTTGTTGGTCATATATTCATCACATCTCTGGTTCTGTTTTCATAACATCAAAACACATTCTCATTTCATAATCTGAGTTTTATCCGATTTAAGATTTCGATAGAACCATCGAAATACTTCGATCTGAAAGTGTTTACACGACTCTCAGATGATACTTCGATCTGAAAGTGTTTACACGACTTGTTATTTGATTGATACTTATATCTTAATATGTTTAAAGGTATGGAATTCAGTCACAATATAATTGTTGAGTCACATATATCACATAAAGGCGAGAGGTCTTGTGTAGGAATATAGGATTCAGTTGGATGTAATAAACATGTACATTGATTAACGTTGCCACTAAAGCAGCCTTTTGGGGAAGAATTTTTTCAAGAAGCTCACAACTCGCAGGAAAATCAGCAGTCGTACATCGACCCCGCGTGTCCGGCCGACCAAAAAACCCACACGCAACCCGCCGGTACTTACAAAATAGCCCCTACGGTATTTACGAAATACTCGCTCGCACTATGTGTTAAATTATGAAAGCTACCCTCATTTTTTAAAAATTTACAAAATACCCCCTTCCCCCACTAACGGCTATTAAGTAACGATAGTTAGCTTAAGTCTCTTTTAGAATTTACGAAAATACGACAACTACCCTTATTTTTAAAAAATTTACAAAATACCCCCTCCCTCCACTAAGTGCTGTTAAATAACGACCGTTAGTTGAATTTTTTTAATTTACGAAATAGTCCTTGGGATCGGTCGTTACTTAACGACCGTTAGTTTAATTATTTTTTTTAACAATTTACGAAATTAGTCCTTTGGCTCGGTCGTTACTTAACGAACGTTAACTTAACTTTTTTTAACAATATACAAAATAGCCCTTAGGCCTATCGGTCCGTTGCAACGTTAGTGCCCCGCATTCCGCGGCAGAGCCCGGGTAGTGAGTTTTAATCAAAAAGGAGATTGTGGAGAGAGTAGGGATGTTAGTGGGGTCGGGTTGATCGGGTTAGGATCAATTTTGGCCGGGTTAAAGTCGGGTCAAAGCTAAAAATTCCATTCCATGTAATCGACCCTATTTGAATTCGTGTTGCCCGGGTTCGGGTCAATTGGGGTCGGCTCGATTCGGGTTCGGGTCAATTGGGGTCGGCTTGATTATCAGCAACTACTTAACTAAATTATAATCTTATATATTAAATGATCAACGAACAAAAATGATTCACTAACAAGCATTAATAATAACTAATAAGTTATATTTTGCATGAAAAAAGAGGCCTAATCTTACATAGCTGAGCAGTTTTGTTACACCATAAAAAGTTAAAACTTTATGTTGTGACGGTAAAAAAGATGAAATCTGAAGGAAGAAGGTGGTTTGACTTGGTGTTTCGTGTTGATGAATATTTGTGATATTTTTTAAGAAAAAAACATTAATTAAGGTGGTGGTATGAAACAAGTTGTGTTGCGGGTATGTTGTGGTTCGGGTCAATCTGAATATCTGAATATCAATAATATGTAATAAATTGCCAATTTGTACTCATTTAAATAGAAAAATCTTAAAACTTATTTTAAAAAAGAAAAATTATTCTCGTCGACCCGAACCTGAGTTAGCCAAATGTTTTCAACCCGATACCCGACCTTAATTAGTATTCGTGTCACTCGGGTTTACCCGAAAGGGTTTACAAATATGTTTATAAAAAAATCATGTGTCAAATGGTGTACAAAAAAGCATGCAAAACATCTTTGTAACACAAGTTAAGAAAAACGATTTGTTAACATAGTTTTTAGGTGTGCTAATATCGCGAAAAACATTACAAATGGACTAAACCCTATATTGTACTTCTGCATGTATCCGAGGACACAAGTTATTCCAATAATTGCCTCATATGCCAGAGCATGTAGTGGCGCGGGAAAAGATTAAAGATCAATTCAACCTTAGAAGTCCACTAAAGCCATAGTTAATTAAGCCATGATCCAATAATGATTCATCATTTGATGAAAGCATAAAAACTTTGAATTTACAAGAAAGCAAGTTTCATAGTTTATTGTCCGTATTATATTTGTCCAAAAGCAAGTTTTACAAATAACACATAGGCAGGTCACAAGGAGTTTATAGTTATGTGTGTAATTTAACAGAAAAATTTAAAACAAGTTTCTCTTTAAGTATTAGTTCGTTTAGAGTTTCAAAAAAATCTTTTGCATATAGTCATAAGTCACAAGGAGTATAAACACATAAGCATATAAAACAGACAGAAATAGGGGATGAGGTGAAGACAGACTCTATATAGAAAGCAGTAAATCACATAATGCCTCGAGTTCTCAAAAGAGTCTTCCCCAAACGGAGAACCAAAAGACTCTTACTAGGTTTTCTGCTAAGTACCTAGATCGCCACATCCATTATATAATATGATTGCGTGAGTCTTAAAGCCGAAAAAGAAAAGAAAATCTAGACTCAATTAACCTACAACGGCGACATCAGGTCCAGTGGTGGTGGCAGCCGGCGATGGTGGGGAGGCAGCCGACGGTGGTGTTGTGTTTTTTTAAGAGAGAGAGAATGAGAAAATGAGATATGAAGATGGGTTTATAATGGACCCGAACAACTTTACTTTTCAACTTTTTTATAAGTGTGTAACCCATAAAATCAAACGAGGTTGACTCGTGATGCCACTGTTGGGATTTTTTAAAACTAGTAAACCATTTACTACGAGTACGCAGCAGATGAATCTAGTTTGATATTAAATATTAACAAACAAATAAAGTAAGAAACACTAACCGTTATGTTTAATGACAATAGTCAATAAACGAGAATCTTGATCTTGAATCTCAGTGATTAAGTTACCACATCTACAGTTGCTCACAAAGCACGTCAAACAAATACGCCAAGATGCTAGTCTTTACTTTACGTCTCTCAAACATCAAGTGTTATCTTCTCTTGTAGCTAATACCAAAACCACCCTTGTAGCTCGAACTAAAAATCATGAAACCCTAATAAAGGTTTGAACCGAAAATCGGTTGAGGTAGAAAACCAAACACCGAAAACCAAAAACCCAAACAACATGTGTAGAAACTCTTGGATCTTGACATCACACAATCAAATCCCCTAGGGATATGTACTAATCGTCGAACACAATAAGAAAACAATATGCATGCATAAAAAGGATATCATGCATGTAACTATGCATGGATATATTCTGTGTTTTGATGTCATAGGTATAGGTTTAGGTTTTTGTCCCATGCATTCAAGCGTAGGAATTATTAGGGAACAATATGTGTCATCTGTTATGATTGTGATGTGTGGGATCGAGTGAATGAATGATTATAAGGGAAAAGGATGAGGTATTTATATAGCATCTCAACCCTAGTTGTAGATAAACTAGGAAACAAATAATTCCTTAGTTTATTATAATTCGTAATCCTTATCACATATCAATTCCAAACTTGTTCCAAAACCCTTTCTAGAACCTCCAAGGGTCCGGCCTCCAAAAGGGTTCATATGGTTCGGATTTTGTCAATTTTAGTCCCTTCGGTTTATATATTTAAATTCTCGTTAAGTTAGTTATAAAATCATAACGGTCACTAACAGTTATTTAAAATCATTTCGTGAAGCATATTAAACCTTTAATAATAAATATAACATGTATATATATTCAATGTTTAATCAACGTACTCTTCGTGTCTTAAGGTGTGTGCCCCAATAGGCTCACGTACCTCTTAGTTGTATAACATGCGTATCCCACTACCACATCCCAACAAACCTGTGTGTCGTTAAAACAATGACTTTTGCAACATGTAATATTGATGATTTTTTGTTGTTTAGTTATAATGTTTCGGCTTTCGGTTTCAAGATTTTGAGTTTGGTTGTTTAATTACATAGGATTTGGTTGAGGTTTCTGAGATTTTGTTGGTCAATTGTTAGAATATGGATTAAAGATTGCTTTTGATGCTTGTGGCTTGTTAGTATTTGACAATAGTGAGGTAACTTACCGTGGTTTAGTACCTGTTTTGTGTGCTCAAATGATGTGATTTTTTTTTAAATAACATGATGTAATTATGGATTTAGATGTTACAGCTACAACTTTAAGCATTAATTATGTCGTTAGAAGAGAATGATATCCACGCGCCCGTGTTTATGCGTGTTTGTAAATAATTAAGCTAATGTATATGTGTGTGTTTGTATGCTTTAAGTCACTAACATCTCTCCCTTTGGTTTACCGTTTCAAGTTAGCTGCGTGTTTACAGTTGATGCTAGTGTTGAGGTACTTGCAAATCCTTGGTCAGGGATACAAGGGACTAATCTTAGTGTTTAAGAAGCATAATAGTCTGGGAATTCACAAATTATAAGTTTAGAAGCTCGGCTTAATAGTATTAAGCATAAACTCGGGCTAAAAGCAGGGACAGATGTAAAGCAAATAATATATGCTCCTCGAAAAATTTGAGAATTTAGTGTAATTTTTTTAAAATTTTGACTATTTTTCTTTCTATTAATATTTGTTACTAATCAAATTAGTTCTTTTAACTTATTTTAAATACATATTTGAAAAGTAAATAAATTTATATTATGATTACAATGAATATTAAATTTGAGAATTATTTAAGTTTGAGTGAGAAAAGATTAACATAAAAACATATGTGACTTAACATTTTTTTGGGGGCAAAATATATATAAAGGCAAAAGCGCAACCAAATACAAACCAAGACATCCACCAAATCAACAAGGCGACCCTAAAAAGAATATAATAATACATACAGCAAACGTATATTAACTAACAAAAGATACTAAATGACCAAAGACACTATCAATGAAAACATAAAGAAGAATAAAACCTTGTATAACATTTAACTAAAACCACTTTAGAAGAACCACTGACCCATAAACAACATATAACTAAATAAAATATAAACCTTGTATCATACTGTCATGAAGCAGCCAAACACCCATATATCTTAAACCACTTTAGAAGAACCACTAACGTGCAGACTATATAACCCGTATTGCACCGACCTGCATACCTCTTTAACCTGTATTTATACTAGAAACTTTACTATTGAAAACATGTGTATTTCTCTCTTCCAAATGAAGTACCCGGAAGTCCAAATAACCGCTTGCCACACAATCTTGATGATCGACTAGGAACATTTAGTCATATGTGATGGACATGACTGATAGGTTTAGTAATCCCACAAATAGTAGTCTAAAGGCCATACAGTCGCACTTTAGCCAACTAAAAGAAGTACAAGAGCATGAGTATCAATCTATAAAAAGCCTGCAAGATGCACAATTTCAACTACTGCCATTTACTACAAACATTTTCAATATCCAGAAAGCCTTCCACTCTTCCCAGCAAGCATGACGAATATTGTGAAACATAAGCATCGCAAATAAGATCAACCTGCCTATTCAATATCTACAACCAAGTAAAAGATAAAAGATTATTCGAGGCCACGACATTACGAAAAACTCTCTAATAGATTCACATCTCATCTCATAAACGGACATCTAATAGTTTCACATCAAGTATTATATCATAATATAGTAAAAGCATGAAAGAGACCGTGTATATTCCCTCGCTGACTAGCCAACTCCCTAAATCTTGTCCATAAAGTCAAAAAGTCGTGGCAACTGTTTCTCGAGACCTTTCATCTCACGGATGGTGGCCGCCTCCACGCCCTCCCTGGCCGCCTCCCACGCCTTCCGGGTCATCATAAGACTTATCCTACACAAAATCATATTATGAAATAATAAATTATTTACCAAAAAAACCGAAATCAATATATATAATAAATGAAAACTTTTTTGAATGTCATATGCCCTCATTCTGAGGTCATATTATTTATATAACTGTTAACCATTTACTATCAGCATCAATTTACATATTTATATTAGCATTCCACTCATTTATTCGTTTACATATAACATAGTAAATACCGAGTATATCATCATAAATTCTAAAATCATATAGTAATTAAGAGTCATCTTACATAGCATTTCAATGAAAGGGCTCGATAGGCTGCGGTAGGGTTATAGAGACACTCGATCACACCCGGCATTGATTGGGGGTCATTGAGGACTGGTTCGGGGTAGCCAAATCTTCGCGTGCACTCGGAGAAATCACTCCAGTGGTTTGGCATGTATGCCGCCCAATCATATTTACCTTTTCCTTCCGCTGCGAGAAGCATTTCCGTACCATCAATAAATTTCTCAGCGAGCACATCTTTAAACGGCACAAAGCGAGCAGGCTCTGATATCATCAGAGAAGTGATACCAAAACTGCGTTTCCATTTCAATGGCTCTCCCTTATTTCGAATAACCGCAAATGCCGCATCCTCAAAAACTGTTTTGCTTAATGTTATTCCCACTATTTCATCCTCGCCGAGCAAATCCCGATAGCTTCCTGTGTACCCTGTTAATTGTGCGTGTTTCATCCAACGATTTACTCTATCTTCACTGAACTCGCGATCCCCCAACTCATACAAAACCTCCCCCTCCCCATCCTCCACCGCAACTAGGGAAACATCAAGTTTCCTAAACACCCAACTAAATACCCTATCAGCAAGATGTCGAACAGGCACTTTAATAAAACCTACTTCTCGGTTATTTTCGATCTCTCCCACAAAGTCACTCATAAAATCCGCCCAATTCGTCTCATCTAATATGTAATTCATAATCGCCACGCGATCGTCGTCATTGATATCCGTCAACTCTGCCGCTGCGTAACCATAATAAGAACCCTCGATGGGGATGGGGTTGCCGATATCGTCTTCCATAAATTTTTGATAAATTGAATAAACGAAAAGTAATGTCGACTAGAGTATTTGATGGATTATAGGGTTTTTGCAAAGTATCCACCTAACTCACGATTTATTATCCCTTTTATAGGGTTTGATGGGGCGTTTGTTTACCTTAATGGAGTAACTTTAGAATTGACTTTAAGATATATGGGTTATATATTGATGAAGTGGGCCACTCGAATAAATATCAGTCAAAATAAAAAACAAGTATATATGGAAGTCAAACAAAATAAATGGTATAGAATGATACACGTTTCATCTGTATCTATATCTATATGCTTACTATACTATCTCTAATATAATAAGGTTTTGAACAAGTATTCTAAGCACAAAAATTAAATACACATTAATGTTATTCCTAAAATAAGCCTTTATACAATATTTTAATACACCTAAATAATAAACCATTTCCGGATGAGTAAGTAAAAAAACAGTTTTGGTATGCATTAAATGTAATAATGACTATCATTAGTCAAATAGGAGGAGAGTTATATTGGATACCAAAAAAAGGTTGGATACTAGGGGACTCATCCACATCATTCATCTAAAAAGAAATCAATGGTTGTGATTAAAATCATTTAATTATTTAACCTATTTTTTAAAATTTAAATATCTCATAAACTGTTAATCGTTAAACAAAAATAAATATACCATAACGACGAGTATTTAATTATCTTTCTATAGATATCTACTTTGATATACTTTTGACAAAAAAAAAATTTACGTTTTTTTCACGTCTTTTTCATCTTTTTTCCACGTTTTTTTCAGATTTTTCACGTTTTTCACTTTTTTTTTACGTTTTTCACGTTTTTTTTACATTCATGGGTAAAATTACCTTATTATCATGGTGATGGTAAAGAATATTTTCGATTTGAATCTTGATTTGTAATTAGGGAATATGATGATGGTTGGATCAAGGATATGATTTTCAACTCATGTTTTGTGTAGAACTGCATTTTTTTTTTTTTTGGTGATGTCAGAATAAGAAGAAATTGGCTTATTAGGCATAACATCATTGCTTAGAAATTTAAAAGGTTTCGTTTTTATGCTTATTTTTGTAATCTGTATTCTTAGTGCGGTTAAGTTTAAAGTTTATTAGGAACTTTGAATCTTATAGCTGGAAGTACAGATAGGGAAACCAGGCTAACCCTGGCCCGTGCTGTCCCAAACCAGTTCATGTATTGGTTCAAAGCCTTGAATCATTCCTAGGCCGGCATGGCTCGAATAAACCCCGAACCCATTCAACCGCACTTTATGATGTGAAAAACAACATTATAGCCTTCGAACCATTCCTTTTTGGTCTTGGTGATCTGATTTCTCAAAATTAACTCGACAATCCTTTTTTGCTTTGTCAATAAGTAAATACTTTTTATAATTCTTACACGCTGGGAAAATTTTATATCTAACCGCCCGTTTATTGTTTGCCTCATACCTTTATGTGCAGGTTGATGCCAGTACAGAGAGACCAGCTAAGCTGTGAAGGAACACTATTGCCCAACTATTAGATGTAAGAAATGTGCCGTTTTTTATAAACCATGGTCTCTTACAAAACTAATGTTTATAAAGCTATAAAAATATAAAGTTCGTCAATATAACCACTTGACTAACTATTTTTATTGTTTTGTACATGTTAACTTGGTCCTTTTAGGTGCTGTAATATTTTGTTCGTGAATAAGATGTTTAGAGGTAAGGAAAGATTATTTTTTTGCGAAAAATAGTCGGAGTATTTCGACTTTTGTGGTCAAAATATGACGTAAAAGATGGTACATAGAGAAGAAACTTTGTTTATAATATTTTTGAGTTTTTGTGCGTAGTTACGTACTCAAAAGTTGCCAAGCTTTTAACAAAGACACAATTAACAGGTGACTATTAAATGACAATTGAGTAGTATCTTTTACTAGAGAGAAAGATTATAAAGAACAAAACGCAGATTCTATCCGTGTTTTGACACAGCATGTGATCAGTCGTTGGAGTGATAATTTTTGCCAGGAAGCCGGAGGAAAGTCCCAGAGATGACTTCCTTTTTACCCATACAATCATATGGCTTGTTGTTGGAATTATCCTAGAAGTGTTTGAATTTTTTTTCAAGTTAAAATACAATCAAGCGGTTCACTTAACACCCATCCGTTGGCAAAGTACTGCATATTGGACACTAAAAAGTTAGGGATCTCTTGAGGACAATACGGATGAAGAAATACTCTCACCAAAAAGCATGGATGTCCGCCCAATGATGGAGGTAGTTAAAGGTGCAGCCTTTGGAATTTTGCAAGTAGTATTTTATGTTTTTTATTTGAACTCTACACGGGATCAAAGGGATGATCGATCTTTTAATGTCTGTTAAACGATCAATCAAATAAAATTGATTTATAAGTTTTGACATAAGACAAAAGCCATTTCCTGAGATATCAAAATTAACAAGACATGCACATTTACCATAATGCATTTTGACTCTTAACAAATACAATTTTTTCGTTGTTAGATCCATATTGGATTTCATTAGACAAAAACTTTTACAATTAGTTTAAGAGCATTGATTGGCATGCCTAATTTTATGCCCAAACTGTGTGTCAGCACACTATTGGTGGCAGCACAAGAACCCACTTCTACACAAATCAATAAACACCATCCACATCACTTTAGGCATAAAATTAGGCCTCCCCAAAATTAGGCCTCCCATAGAATTTTCAGCTTAAAAATTCCTATGAATTGCCACACGGAGCACAAATACTAATTACTTAGCATTTGCTTTCTACATGTATATATCATTTTATAAGCACTATTGATATTCCATTAATTACTTAATAATAGCTACACATTATCAAAAAAATATAGTGCCAGATGTATCAATGTCATTGCTGATCTGTTGTTGCTGATCCAAGGCTAATCGTCATTAAAAGAAAAATTTGTATTAACGATTATATCCATTTCTTCAGTATGCTTGAATGATCATTTTTTTCCAAGAAATTGCTTATTCAACTTTTTTACAATAGATGAGTCCTGTCAAATGACTGGAAATAGTTCCACTGTGCATCAACACTACCAATCATCCCCTTACTCTGATGCTATAACTGCAGATGAGCAAGTTAGCTATAAACATAATTGTGTTTACATGTGCCGAAGAATCAGTGTACCGCACTACAATTCAATAAGACTTATCTAATGATCAAGAATTCCGCCACCTATAATAGATCGTAGATAATGCTTGATTCATAATTCCTGTGCAGTGTGTTATTTATTATTAAACAAAGGAAATCAAACAGGACAAAATCCATGATTGATACACTTTCAAAACATTATGTTCTATGCAGTTTGTTATGTCTATATGTAAGTTTTGTTTCGTATTATTATCGTCCATTAGCACGAACAACGAAGAAACGAGAGCCTTAATGGCCATGATCATCCTGTGGCAATTTCAAAAGAAAGAACTCTTGACACGGGGTTGTGTAATCACTCTGAAACGATTAAATAACATTGTTGAAGGTACTCTCATATCATTGTTATGTTGTTTTGTGGGATTATTAATTGAATAAACAAATGTTGTCTAGGGACTATTATTGCGTTGTAAGTGTTGAAAATACCTTTCAACTTAATTTGAATTTGTTATAATGTATGTGTAGAAGTATTGACCGGTTAAAGAACATGCGAAGGGGAAAAGACGAGATAGGAGTAATTACCAAAAGGTCTCAATAAAAAATAAGTAATAATATGATTATAGTTTATGGTTGAGTGGTATTAGAAGTAGTGATCAGATAGAGGTTAAAGAAGTAGTGTAAATAATTAGGCGTTTTTGTCAATTACAAAAAGATCGACTTTGAGTGGTAGTCGGGTTGCCTAATTAAAAATAGTTTGTGCTTTTATGTTAAATAGATAATGAAAACCACACTAATAATGATTATTGATGTATAACGGGTATTTGGCACAAAACGTATCCAAACACTATCGTATTACCGAGGAATAACTCACTCATATCACATAATCACTTTCAATATGTAGTAGGTAATGCCCTCTCAAGATATTATGATCCAATTAGCTATTATAATAACCATTTTTTCGAAATAGTCTCCAATGAATGTAACACTTATTATTTACAAACCATTAGTTAAACCAAATGAGGTACAGATTGCCTTCTAGGCAGGACCCAACCTGGTTGTGTGGCTCGTAACGCCTTCTGGCTAGTGGCCATGTAGCCACAAATGGCGATCCAAAAAAATGAGGGAAACATCATAGTTTATTAGGAACACATCATCCAAACTTTTCAGCAGTTGTAAGTTGACATATAAGACCAATGAACAAAAATGTCGCTAAGTAAATGAAATGTTTTCAATCAACAGCCAACTTTAATATTAAAGGGTGTGGTTGGACAGCTTATTTAAAATTTGCTTAATCAGATTGAAATTGCAAAAGTTTTCACCGAAACTTCTTGCTTAGGAGTGACCAAGATAGTACTCTTGGTTAATCAATCCCAAACACCACTTTGTGCCTAATGATTGTAAAATTTAAATAAACCCGAGCTCATTCAATGCTATATTAACCAGGCTACGATGGGAACTAGAATGGTTAAGAAATAGGAGAATGAATGTGTAAATTTGGTATTTGATAAGCAGTAACCAAATTTCAAATTTCTCTACGTGGTCCTCTTTTGTGGTCAAGTTTTCTTTCTAATGGAATTGGGGTTTCTTTTGTTAAAGTAAATTTTGTTTCCTTCGAACTTTGTTCGGGGACTCATAGTTATAGTTGGGTCTTTTTTATTGTTGTGAATTTACATTTGTTCCAGATGCTGTTTGGTTTGTTGGATATAGTGTGTGATTTATGGTTTATAAAGATGGGTATTATGAGAATTCAATGATGTATATGTACTTATATATATATATATATATATGTGTGTGTGTGTGTGTGTGTGTATATATATATATATATATATATATATATATATATATATATATATATATATATATATATATATATATATATATATATTGTATAATGAAATGGATAAATATGACAAATATAGTGTTTGGATTTGGTATATATGTCATTATGATATTTGAGTGGGTAAATATGACATTTAAAGACCAAAATACATATGAAATTAACTCATAACCCAATGTAATAAATCACTGAGTTATGCCTAATGACGATGTGAAGCATTATTTGAAAATATTGGAAGAAGAATGTGTTCTTACTAATCTCTTAAATCAATATAGCATATATTACACATAAAAAAATCTATATTGAAGTTCAAAGTTGTTGCTAACTAGGTAACATATTTGTACGATAAATGTGCAAGGCAACTGTAGATGATGGGCATGGCATACATACAAAATTAATAATGCTGCGAAAGTGTTGAAAGCACTCTAAAGACAAAAAAAATGCAACAAAAAAGAACACCAAACACTATATCATTCCTGCAGCCAATAAGAGTAACACTAGGAGGACCTCGCTAAACAAAGTTATAAACTTTGCAAAACTGACCGAAAAGACCAATTGTATCATTCTGCATACTTTTAAGACGGTGACACGGGATTTAACATAGGGAAGAAAGGGAGTGATAAGCTTTCATAACTCTGACAAACCTAATAAAATTGAACTTTAAAACAATAGACGTTGAAAACCTGGGTTAAAAGATGACCCATCCAACAAGTTGCTTGCAAAGAAATCCAATATAACTAGAACAAAGCTGACCCATCACTTACAACTATGGCTAACTTTAAAAATTCATGCACGTCTTAAGAACATGAACATAACTGCATTTTTTATACAATTAGACGTTCCAAATTCGCCTCATTATCTACCACACAAGTTATAATCAAAATAAAAATCAAGCATACAAATAACACATGCACTTAGAAAAAAACACATAAACTACTTTAAAAATATACCACTAATAATATATCATATTAGGACCTTATGTCTAAGCCTCATACACCGGTATTAAAACTATAATAGATGAACTTACGACAATGACATAGTAACACAATTATTAATATTTCAACATAAGATTAAAATACAAATTAATATTAATTATCTTTACATAAACACAACATGCGATAGCTAAACTTTATATACAAAGATAAATAAATCTGTCTATGAGAATACTATATATGAACACTTACCAACTATAATTATAAACCAAAATTAAGAACAATAATTAAAAAATAAAAGATAAAGCTTTTTGTTTTTTAATAAATAAAATATATCATTGAAACGTTTAGAAAAAACCCCGTGCGTGCACGTGGATTATAACTAGTAAATGGTGTAGAATGATACGCGTTTAATATTTACATAAAGAAACAATTGATTCTTTAAAACCTCATATCACTGGGGGTGTTGATCGGTTCGGTTACCAGGTTCGGTTAGTTCGGTTAAATTTTTTTGGTCAACCCGAAAACCGAACCGAACCGAACTGAACTAGAATTCAACCGAACCGAACCGAAAAACGAATTTGAATTCTGTTCGGTTCACTATTTAAAAAAAATTAATAATTAAATAGGTTTTTAGTAAAAAAAATTATTATTAACATAAAAAGTGTTTTTTATATTATGATAACATTTTAATGATATTTATATATATAAATATATAAAAATATATATATTTATATGAATTCGGTTTTCGGTTCGGAGTGCCAAACCCATATCCAACCCAAGAACCGAATTAGTAGTTCGGTTCGGTTTTGACGAATTCGCTTCGGTTATTAGTTCGGTTCGGTTATTTTCGGTTCGGCTCGGTTTCGGGTTTAGGTTTTTTCGTTTTTTCTGCTCACCCCTGTGTGTCACTATATCCTATTTTTGTAGAAGCTAATAAATTTGGTTTTAAATGAGCCCATCTCAGCCCAAACCATTACCCAAACAATTATATTATTATATATCCTATTATGGGGTGTTTGTTTCGGCTTATACGTGGGCTTATGAGCTCATTTGATTTCGGCTTATATTTCATAAGCCCTAATTTTGTGGCTTATATTGAGACTTATGGGTTTATATAAGTTTATCATATCGTAATAAACTTATATAAGCCCACAAGTCTCAAAATAAGCCAGAAAATTAGGGCTTATGAAATATAAGCCGAAATCAAATAAGCTTGTAAGCCCACATATAAGCTGAAACAAACACCCCCAATATATCCTATTAGCCGTTTTGTATCGTCCTGAAATCTTTAGCCCTACAACGAATGAACTGGCCCAAAATCAAATATAAAAAGAAAAGTTACAAAACGGACCCTCAACTTTTAATCATTTACAACTTTTTTATATAATAAACGTTATTTATCAAATATATAGCACATATCTACTGATTCATTCAGATAAAAAAAATAACATCAGAAAGTTTTTCGAATTGCGAACAAAACAAGCCAAATATTGAAATGCTTCTGACACACGCACGATTTTATAAAAAATGTTGAAGTTTAATATAAATAGGAGAAAAAACAAAATTTACAAAACTTACGCTCAACTTTTAACTATTTACGACTTTCTTATATAATAAAATTTATTTCTCAAATATATAACACATATCTACCGATTCATTCAGATAAAAAAATACACGTAGAAAGATCTTTGAATTGCGAACAAAATGAGCCAAATATTGCAATGCTTCTGACATACGTACGATTTTATAAAAAATGTTGAAGTTTAATGTGTATATACTTAAAAAAACTTTCAAAACACACCTTAAAGTACATAATAATTTTAAAATAAACGACAGGGCCAGGAATGTACAATTCTATGAAAGTTTAAATTATATAAATAACCTATATATTTTTGCCATTTATGGCTGTATTTAGAAACAGATTTCGCATTCATATTTATATTTATATACATACTCAAAGTCGTTCGCTCTATAAATAACGTATACTTTCGCCCTAACGACAAATACTCATTCAAATTCTGTGATTTAAAAAAAATGCTCAGTGAAATAAAATACATGTGTTGAATACAAGTCAAGCCCGCCGCAATGCACGAACACATTCCCACTCAATATTTATTCAAAATCGATTCGCAAAAAAATTAATCCCCGCCGCAACGCGTAGGGTAACTATATTGTCCCTATGGATGTAGAATAAGTTAGTATTGCCAAATGAGGTAGTTAGGGGATAAATGACTCTGATACAAGCTGAAAGGTAATACTATAACATCGCAAGAGAATCCGCTAAGTAGGCTTATTGAGGGGCCCAAGTATTGAAGAACGGTCTGACTTGTTTTTAGAAGCCCAAGATCGTGTGAAGAAAAGGGCTCCAGTAAAACAGCCATAACTTTTGATCCGTAAGTCCGTTTCAGGCCCGTACACAAACTCAAATGCGAAGGAAAGACGGGTCGGGAAAACTATCCCGTACTTTAGCTAGTTACGGATTTTTCGAGGCCTAAAACCCTCGTTTACTATGAGTTATTTACATTTTTTTATTTTTTTGATTTTTTGTTGGACTTGTTTTGTCTACCCACGTCCACATTTGTCTTTTTTAGTCCCGGATACGTTTTGTGAGCCTATTTAAACAATCTGCTGTACCCATAGCCGGTCACATTATCCATTTTAAATAAAAATCAACAATGGCCGCTATTTGCCAAGAATTGTTACCCTAATAATCGGTATTCAATCGAATCAACGATTGTTGGAAGAATTGTTTCTGGTATTCGTAGAATCAACAGATCCAATTTTTTATCTTGTTTTTTAGTCTACATCATAGGCCCTTTGTTTTCCTTTATTAATCAAATGAATATGTATATATATATATATATATATATATATATATATATATATATATATATATATATATATATATATAGGGGGCTTTCTTTTCAGAACCATTCTTAGTGCGAGAACTGACAGAACCACAAAAAAACATACATGCACGCCTTTTAAAAATAAAAAAAAAATACATGAAATCATCAATAATCGTAAGAATCCACTATTCTTCAGTATCATCATGAACTCTTCCTCTTTTTTCACAAAAACCTTACACACGGCCGAATAATGTTGTTCACGCTTTCATAAAACATACCTTTCACACCTTCAAAGAAAAATTTTGTAGTTTCCAATTTCTTATCCAATTATGTTATAACAACTAAGTTTTTTTTAAAACATATATGTTTGTTTATAAACCATATTGTGAAAAAAGATACCATTATTGAAGGCGTGCATGCATGTTTTTGGTTGTATCTGTCATTTTCTCAGCACTAAGAATGGTTTCTGAAAAGGAAAGCTCACTATATATATATATATATATATATATAATAATACCAAAAGCTCGCTTTTCAAACACTTACTAAATGCATATGCCTTAAAACAAGCTATAGGGAAAATGAGCTACTTTCTAACTAATAACGCCTAGCGGACTTGGTTTTTGTTAATGATTTTAAATGTTGTCACTATCTGACGAAGAAATATTTATTCTAATTGTTTTATGTTTTCCAGGCTTGGTATGCGCTTTTGAAAACTTAGCTAATTCTCCCTTACAGTGAAATATAGCAATTACAACAGTTGCTTTACAATGGAAAGGAGATGAGGAATGCCGAGACATTCAGTGGTTTTGGCCTTACTAATGGAGATTTAGTCATGATGGTTTCGTCTTCAAGGTGCAATTTTGATTATATATTACATATCTAACTGTATTGCTTTTATTTCACGTTACGTTGTGTCGTAATTGTTGTAATTTTTGTCCTATGACTAATTTTGCTCAATTCCGCTATTTAGATTTTCCCCCTGCTATAATTTCTATTACATTTAAGAAGTTGACATAAGTTTGCTAAATTATGTTTTTCCTTTAGGTTCTTGCTGATGAAGAGAAAGCCAAAGCTATAGCCTTTGATGAAATCAACAAGTCACCTGAAGAGAATAAGAGAAGACTCACAGTTGAAACGCTTCGTTATTTGTTTCGTGTCATTTCTTTTCTTTTAATGTTGTTCTTTTCGTTTGTGATATAACTATGTTGTTCATGTCTTTTCTCTTGGATTTGGCTATGCAGGCTCATGTTTTCAAAACTCTGACTAAATTTGTACCAAAAATCTAAAGTATACCATTTGGCAACAAACCTCAATTCAAAGAGATATTTGGATAGAAATTAAACAAATATGAAGCAGGTACACTTATATCAATGTAGGTATCATTTTTTAACTCATACATCATTTTGACAGTTTGGTTATTTACTACAGCCACAGGTTGCTGAAAAACAGTTCGGACACTTGATATTCTCCATGGCCATGCAGGCAATCTCTGTGTTCAAAATAGGTAATCTCACGCATCCCTTAAATTTTTATACAATACAATTTTCAATAAAGTGGTTGATCATTTATCAATGTGTTATATATCTGTTTTCCTATTTGACAAAACCCGAAAAGAAATGCAGCGAAAAATAACAGGGCTATCTTCACAATTGGCAGTACTGACTACTTATTGCCAGGAGTTAATGGTGATGTTGTAAGTCCACAACTTCTAACGATAATTGCTATTGAAAACAACGATTAACCGATTTCTTAGGATTATTGTTACCTTTAAGTTTATGCATGTAATGGATAGATGCTTGATTGATATGAAGTGAAAACATAGAAAGTGTAAATAAGTAGTTTAGGCTACTCGCTAATTCTTAAAGGACATAGATAATCTGAAGTAACCAATCTCATAAATTCCATTAGATCTTAAGCCAAATATAAGTGTGGTTTTGCTTTATATCTTCAAAAGATGTTCAACGCTCAAGAACATATACTGTATGGCATTCATTTGAGTGTAAACATAGTATCATACGGTGTCAATATCCGATCGAATAATTTTTTGTTTGATTACTACCACATCATAATTTTGTGCTATGTTGTCTATGCAAATGCTACAACAATTAGGTGTAGTTCATATATTTAAATATCATACAAGAATTTTTTTCTATTAACCAGATTCGCTGTCAGAGATTTAAAAATTCAAACTCTTTTGGGACGGAAGGGTTGGAGCCGATGTTTAATATTCCACAAATGGGTGAATTTTTTTCACTTATGATTTTTGGATTGAGGATAACTCACGATCACATGTAAGACTGTTCTATTACGATATAGACCTGTCGTTTGTCTATTAGAAGAAGGCAATACAGCTCTAATCAGCAACCGTTGGTATAGGTGCTTTCGTATGTTGGGATCTTTCGGTATATGAAGGCTACGGGGTTAGGATGCATTCTGATAATACTAAAGTGTCGAATGGGGGCGAGGTTTTGGAGAGTGTCATTGGCTGATGGAGAATGAAGAGCTTTCCCAGTTTATTTTTGGTGCTTTTGATATTCAGGTTCAATGCTTTGAGGGTTTATGCATTGTGAATAATAACTACATTTGGAGTGAGTTTTGACCTAGTACGCCGTTTTCATTTTTGCTACTTCTTTTAAGTTTACCCAAATAACCCGTCAGAGTTAGCGTCTAACCTGCTTGACCTATTTATTTGTTTCGTATAACAATGATATCGGTGGACTTATGAGGCTGATACCCGAGTTTTGTACCATAAAGACTGTAATTGATGCTTCCTATTCTCACTTTTAATTGTCACGCGCAATAATGTTGTGGATCTTCAAATCCAAACGCACATAGATCTTCACAAATGATAGGCGTTTTCAATCCTATTTTCGGATCTT
Organism: Tanacetum coccineum; assembly: GCA_026074375.1. Taxonomy (NCBI): domain Eukaryota; kingdom Viridiplantae; phylum Streptophyta; class Magnoliopsida; order Asterales; family Asteraceae; genus Tanacetum; species Tanacetum coccineum. Next base: position 213 of record BQNB010057538.1, on the reverse strand, counting down.
GGCTATTCTGTTGTTAAATAACGATGGCAATTGGCACAGGTCACCGATCTAATAATTATTCAGAAAGCAAAAGGAACGATCATCTCGATAATAATCGTCGTCAAGAGCAACGTAACAAAGGTATTCCCAACATATCCCATCTTAATTTTCGTGAGGAACATAAGTCGTTTTCATCAATCTTTGTTTCTAATATCCCATGGAATGCGTCGGTCC
>BQNB010057537.1:27500-38171 GCA_026074375.1 Tanacetum coccineum | reverse complement strand
CATCAGTTTCCAGAATGTTGGTTGTGGATACTCAAATCTGAAAAAAAACGATGTCTGAAGATCTAACAGCAGAGCTCGTGACTATGTCGATCTGAATATCTAATAGGAAAATAGGTATATGAAATGTAAAGAAACTTACATATTGAGTCCCCACTTTTCAAGAGCAACTTGAATTTTAGCTTGAGTACCATGTCAAGTGCTTTTAAGATAGTAGGAAAATGTTTCCTTAGACGGGTAAGATAGCTTGCAAAAATTCCTTTTCTAATCAGTATAGATGAAACATTGCATTCGGAAATCAAAATATATCTCCTCTGTCAAAGAGCCTGTCTTACACATTTTGGGTATGAATCAAACATTTTGCCATTCCTTTTGTGTCTTGTGCCCTTAATATATCGTAAGTTAGGCACCGCTTAAAACCTTTATGTAACTGAGCTCTGCCCACTTTTTGCATGACCATGGTTGTTTTTAAAACCACTCACAAGAGCACACAAATGCTTAAACAATAGCATAATTAGTAACAAAACACAATGAAAAACATAAACTATTATGAAACGTAGTGAAACTATTAGTTATTCTGGTATGAGCATAAAGTAGTGAAACTACTCATGCGTAAACTACAACTTTCATGACACCACATTCAAAACATTGATAGGTATGCAAATCATAAACAAAACTTATTAATATACTTGATCACCACAATGAAGCAACCACTTAATTAGGCCATAGTTTATGAGATATTTTAATTAGTGTACTGCGAGAGAGTTCTATAAACTTACCAGCAAAGATTGTCCCTTCTGAATATTTGCAACCGGTCCCATTTGTTCTATCGTTGCCTCGTAGCTTCCTTTGGTGTTAGCACAGACATACACACAATCGCTTTGATCAGGCTCACACTCGTTAATATTTGTAAAACATAAACAAACACTTATCAACTATGCATATAAAATCCGTTGATGGTATTAAACGAACATATGCAACGTTATGATTACCTTGGCAACCAAATATATGGGCTCTAAAAAATTACTTGTATATCAAATAAGCATTAAAAAAGAATTAAAATTACATTAGATATAACAAAAACTGATTAACATTGTTGGACTGGTGCCTTCACTTAATCATCTATGATTTCCTGGTCCTAATCAGTAACTTACTATATTAGCATAGGTAATACTGAGTAAGTTATTTCATACTCCGTAGTTCGAATGAAAGCAATTATTCAAATGCCAACCCATTGATGTGATCAATGTGAAAATGTATTGGAATGATAACATAATAGGTATTGGCAGCGAGCAGCTAACTCGATATTGATGGATTACACAATGTGCGAAGAAAGAAAAGAAACATCTGTTTAAATGATAGCCCGCCCTTGATTTAACGGATCCATGCAAATAATATTGGGTCTGTTTGATGACGAACGACCCTAATCAGTCCTTTGGCCGGCCGTTACGAAACCGGCAATGAGCCAAGCCATGTAAAGGTCCCACTCCCACGACCATTTGTGCATCTCTAAATTCTAAAGTTATACAATTAGACTTCATTGAGCCATTTCATTTAAGATGATTTGCATCGAGTTTCAGGAAAATTCATAGGTATTAATTAGGTCACAACAGAAACATAATGCTACCAATACACAAAATCTAGATGTTTTACAATAATGCTCACCTGGAGTAAGACAAAGATAAAGATGGTATGTCAAGTTGGATTTATCCCTCTTTATGAAACATTGAATGGTACCATCACGAGATCCCGGCTGACACAGTTAAAAATAATGTTTAGTAACTATCATAAAAAGGGATGGTGATGATTACAGAATTAGGAAAAGATCACAACATACCTGCTTTAGGGAAACCAGAAAAGTAAGCTTCCCACATGATTCAGGGTTTCTAACAATCTCTTTACACATACCCCTCCACGATTTACAAACAGCAGCACAAGCAACATCAATTATCGGTCATGAACTGCCCAACGTAAGGATGTTGTGAATGACAGTTGCGACAACACCTGTAATGAGCCAAATGAAAAGTCCAACAATTCAAAATCAGTAACAACCAGTGTGACCTATATTTTTCTCTCAAAAAAATTCAATAGGTAGCATGGGTGAATCCTGGATTAACTTAAAATATTTAATTAAGGAATAGATAATGTATAAATACCAAAATTCTAGATAAACTCTATATTTAGAGTTTATCTTCAAAAAATAACATAGAACCGAATTTAGTTAAAAAAAACTGGCCTACGAAAATGGTTTAAAAAAATTCATTATATGTGCCATGTATCAATAATATATCAATAATGTTTTCCAAAGTAAAACACAAATTACCTCTTGGCTTAGTTGGTTAACATGATTGGATATTAACTATAGGTCACAAGTTCAAACCTTGCCATTGCTAATATTTTTTAAAAAGTTTTGAAATTTAATGAAAAAATAATAAGAAATCCGAAAAATCAATATTAAATGCAAAAAAAATTATAAAATCAAAAATTATTTAAATATATTGTCTTACATGTGTCATGTCATCGTTGTTTGCGCCATGTCATCGTTGAGGTGGCGTTGAGTCACTATTTCATATTAATCCAGTCATAATTAGCCCCATATATAAGTTATATATATATATATATATATATATATATTGAAATATTTAATCACAACAACAATAAATATTGAATCATCCTCTAAAAATCGGTTAGTGAAAACAAATTTTTTTTTTTCATACATACCCGACAACAGACAGGGGATTACGAACCAAAAACAACACGACAGTCGGAGATGCCACAACCACGGCGTGCTTGCCAAAATGTCTACGCGACGGCAGCCAATATGCACACCTGGGTTTCAGATCGTTGTTTGTTGCGACGATTCAGCCATCCTCCGCCCATATAACCTTCTGTGGTCTTCGTTGCTTTCTCTCTTTGTCTCACATGTTGTCTAGCCTCTAGTATGGTGTTTGATAACACTTTTGTTTTATCACAGGAGGTGGAGATAAGGGAAGGTCGGTGGCTGATTTGGTGGAGGAGGAGGTGAATGATAGGCATCTTGAAGTAGCAAAGTGCAAAGAAAAGAAAAACTGGTGGTAAAAACCATAAAACTTAAAAGTTGGTGTCAAAAATCTAAAACCCTTAAAGTATATTGTAGTTACTATAGTTAAGCACACTTTAATTGTTATATATATATATATAATAATACTTTGTTATAATAATAGGCTTATAGGTTTCGTCGTTGGCAGCTTCAGATCCGACAGACGGGTGCATAAGTTTTTTCCAAGGTTGTAAAAAACGCTTGGCGGTCGACTGGTGCTAAGGAATTAATCGGTGATTAGTCGGAGATTAATCGGCATTAATCGAAAATTAATCGGCCTTGACATGATTAATCGGTTAAGAGCCGCCAATCGATTAATCGGAGGCTTGGCGGGATTTTTACTAACCATGGTTTCTGAAGTTATGCGGTTGTTCAAAACTCACCGATGGTTTCTTTCTATGGTGGTGTTGACTCATTAATTGGCATTTGATTTTGTTTTTAAGGTCTCCGGTGACTATAAAGGCTCAACAATTTCTGATCCGGTGGTATATAGCTACTCCGATCTGTAGTTCATGGAAATTCCGGTGTGTATTATTGCGCGTAGTGTGGTGGTTGAAATTCCGGTGGACTGTGTGATCTGGAAATCCGGCGCGATGTCGGTTTCTTTTGCAAGATCGCGTAGCATTAAAAACTAAACGTTAGAATTTCCATCACGCTAAAGTTAAACCCAAAATCTAAACTTTAAAAGCGAAAACACAACAGCTAAAATCTTAGAGTTCGATGAAACGGTTCCTAATGCTACTAAAATAAGGTAAATCTAAGATCGTTAGCGCCGGTTTTTTACTTTTTTAAAGTTAATTCTTACCTTTTCAATTTTTAAACTTACACAATTGATCTTTAACCAACAGATCTGTAGTTCATGGAAATTCCAGTGTGTATTATTGTGCGTAGTGTGGTGGTTGAAATTCCGGTGGACTGTGTGATCTGGAAATCCGGCGCGATGTCGGTTTCTTTTGCAAGATCGCGTAGCATTCAAAACTAAACGTTAGAATTTCCATCACGCTAAAGTTAAACCCAAAATCTAAACTTTAAAAGCGAAAACACAACAGCTAAAATCTTAGAGTTCGATGAAACGGTTCCTAATGCTACTAAAATAAGGTAAATCTAAGATCGTTAGCGCCGGTTTTTTACTTTTTTAAAGTTAATTCTTACCTTTTCAATTTTTAAACTTACACAATTGATCCTTAACCAACAGATATATTAGTGAAAACAACTATTACTTTTTTTTCTTTCCCACAAATAAAACCTCTGTGTAGGTTGGTTTCAATTATTTCGAGCTGGGAATAATAACGCATGCGGATTTTTGTTGACAAAAATATATTAAAATATAATTAAGATAACGAATATTTTCCTAAAGTTAGAACCCCAAATCTTAACTTAAAAGCGCAAACACAACTAAGCTGAAAATCTTGAGAGTTCGATGAAACGGTTTCCTAATCTACTAAAATAAGGGTAAATCTAGATCGTTAGCGCCGTTTTTTACTTTTTTAAAGTTAATGTCTTACCTTTTTCAATTTTTAAAACTTACAACAATTGATCCTTAACCCAACAGATATATAGTGAAAACAAACTATTACTTTTTTTTCTTTCCCACAAATAAAACCTCTGTGTAGGTTGGTTTCAATTATTTCGAGCTGGGAATAATAACGCATGCGGATTTTTGTTGACAAAAATATATTAAAATATAATTAAGATAACGAATATTTTGTAGTGTTTCCAGCTAATTCCAAAAGTTAGCGTGTTTCCAGCTCATTCCCAATGAGAAATACAAATTGGTCACGATAACGCATAATTTCCCAAAACTTATTCATAATATCTAATTAGATAATGTCCACAAATCTTTACTTTGAAAGTGATGAGGATTTAGTCTTAATTTAATCTACTGCAAACTGTTTTAAATCAAAACGCTGCAAAGTTATTAATGAATCTAGAATATTTTATTCGTTGCTTGTAGGTTAATAATAACTAGAAATGATCTCGTTAGTGATCTCGTTGTGGGAAAGATGATTTTCGTCATTATTTAATAGTTGTCACCATTCTCGAACTTCAAAAGTTATATTTTTACTAAACAGTTTTTCCTTATTCTGGTTTGGTTTTTTTACCCTAAAACCGGTTCAGTTTTTCGGTTAAAAACGGTTCGTCTTTTTTGGCGAAAACCAGTTCGGCCTTTCGCTTAAAAACGGCTCCGATTATTTCGGTCAAGCGGTTTGGCTTTTGGTTAAAACCGGTACTGCTTTTTTCGATTTCGGTCTTCTTCGACAAAAGAAAACCAGATCGGCTTTTTAGTTAATACAGGTTCCGATTTTTTCGGTTAAAACCGGTTCCTTTTTTTGTTTAAATCTGGTTCGGACTTTTTTCGGCAAAAGTGTAAATGGTAAAACTTTTGCGGTCAAATTGTAAATATGCTAAATTGTAAAATGGGGTAAAAGTCCAAATTCTAAAACTTTGGTGACCAAATTTGAAAACCTCAAAGTTTGAAACGGATTAAAAGTGTAAATTTCTAAAGTCTTGCAGTCAATGTCTAAAAGTTTAAAACTTTAAAATGGTTTAAAATGTAAAATTTTAAAGTTTTGTAGTTAATGTTTAAAAGATCAAAATTTGAAATGGGTTAAAAGTGTAAATTTCTAAAGTTTTTAATATTATATATAATGTTCAGAACGACTAAAGTTGTAAAATACTTAAAATGTTATGACAAATATATGAAGATTCTAAAAGTTACTATTCCTCGTTATCTTTCCATATATATATATATATAGGGGCGCGTTATATTGAGAACCCATTTTAGGTGCAGAACTTTACAGAACTCTTTTCAACCAATCAAAATTTAGTAAATATTAAATGTTTTCATTTAATTGAAAAGGGTATATTAGTCAACCACATTTTTTACTTTCTTTTTTTCTATTTTTTAAATAAAAAATGTTTTTTCAATATTTTATTTTTTGGAATTAAAAAAAAAAAATTTACAATCTTTTTCCAGTGTACATGTTTAGAAAAACACGTGCATATATGTTTTTTTGTATTTTTTTTTTAATTAATGCTTTAATTTTGTATATTTTTTAACCTTACCTATTTTGAAAAAAAAAACGTGCATATATGTTATTTTCAAATAATGTAATTTTACATATGTTTCTTGCAAACAATTGATTAGACATAATTTGTTTTACTTAAATTGTAATTGCACATATGTTTCTGATGTAAACTCTTTAATCTTTGAAACTTATAAAAACATAAATATAAATATAAACGTTATACATATGATCTCTAAATTTATAAGAAACCAAGAACATAAATATACAAAATTTGATATTACACAAAATACAATTAAAAAACAAAACTATTATCAAATTTATTATAACATATGTGCACGTCATCCAAAAACATATGTGCAAGTCATCCAAAAACATATGTGCACGTCCTCAAAAAACATATATGCACGCCCTTTCGAGAACATATGTGCATGCCTCCTAAAAACACAAGTGCACCCGTTGATCATCTTCGTCACACACCATCTTTTTTATGATTGAACCAGTCGCACTGAAACAAATAAAAATAACAAAAAGAACTTGTTATATCAAATTATGCCATGTTAAATTAATTGATAAAATAAAACTTTAACAAAAACATACATGTGCCTAACTATAATTTGTACAATGGCGTATCACAGTAACATATGAAGAGCAACCCTATGAAGAGCAGCCTAAATTAAAACATTACGATATAGTCTAAAGAAAAAGTGGCTGGTCCCTCGCATTTCAAGTTCAGTTTGTACATATCAAGTATTGACTAAAATAATTTCGCAAATACGTATAATTTCTTTAACGCCATTATACCATATCCATTGACTCTAGAAAATAACTTCAAATCTAACAAAAGCTATTTCAAATCATTCTAAGCCTCTAACGAATCCATACCTATATTTGTGATACAACATTGGTGTTGATAATTACAACAGTGATGTGGTAGTTATTATCATAAGGAGGATACAAAGGGATCCACTCTTGGTTTTACATCTTATTTCATAACTTATTTACCATTAGCATCTATATGACGTCGAATTTTTTACCACTACAACAGATGTTCATTCATCGATCATTTTGAAAACACCTAATTAAAAAATTAATTTTAACAAAACAAAAAATCATGAAATTATAAACCAAATTGTGTGCCATTCATCATTAACCTTAAAAAAATAAAAGTGCATACCTTTGTGATTCGTTCTTGCTACTGAATTGTAAAACTCATCATGCTCTTTCTTTTGTAATAGGCTTTTACGATTGATGTGGTGAGAGGGATGCGGCTAACCGGTGGATGCGATGAAAGAGCGACGACTATGTGAGAGGGAGAGATATCAAAGCAATTATTTGGATCTAGATATTAGTGATGTTTATTTATTTTTTCGGATCTAGAGAGGGAGGAGAAAGAAGGAGAGAAAATTGTATTTGGAGAAGGAAAAGTGGATCTGGAGAAGGAGGAGAAAGAAGTAGACGGTTATTATATTAAAAAGAGGGAAAAATGTGTTTGATCGATTTTTATAGAATGTCAATAATACCCTTTTAGGCATTTATTTAATTAAAAAATAAACCTTCAATTTTTGTTTAATTATATTTTTTGCACTTTTAATCTTAACCTTTGATCATACTCATCAAATGGTCCAGATTAATTTTAAGAGTTCTGTAAAGTTCTGCACCTAAAATAAGTTTTCAATATAACACTTCACAATATGAAGAGAGTCCTGTTAGGCAAAGAGCTTTATATGATGGATTATCAATATATGAATGGAATTTAGATGGTCAAACAGAACATCAAATAATGAATATATTACAAGAAATGACCATGGCATCTAATGCTTACAAAACTCATAAAAATACTGAAACACAAATTATAGAAATTCTTATAGCAGGTTTCACAGGATGTTTAAAAGGTTGGTGGGATAACTATATAACAGAAGCTGAAAAAGCTATAGTATTTAAAGCTAAGAAAACTATAGTAAAAAATGAAAATGGAGTACAAGTACAAACTCAAGAAGATGATATGGTTAACACTTTAATTTTTGCTATTTTAAAGAATTTTGTTGGTGACCCATCTGTTTTTAAAGAGAAAAACTCTGCTATATTATTAAATTTAACATGTAGAAAATTATCAGATTTTAGATGGTATAAAGATGTTTTTATAACTAAAGTAACAACTAGATTAGATTGTAGAGAAGCGTATTGGAAGGAAAGATTCATAGCAGGATTACCTAAGATATTTGCTGAAAGAATAAGAAGTAAATTATCAAATCATTATAAAGGACAAATTCCATATAAAGAATTAACTTATGGAGAAATTATTAGGTATATTAATCAAGAAGGATTAAATATATGTTCCGAATTAAAACTAAAATATCAAATCAAGAAAGAAGGCATAAATAATAAAAAAGAATTAGGAAATTTCTGTGAACAATATGGTTTTGAACCATTAAGATTTCCTAATACTAATTCAAAAAGAATAAAAGAAAATAAATACAAAAAAAATAAAAGATCATATAGGAAATATAGAACCTATGATAATAATAAAATATATCATAAAAGAAAAGGAAACTATAAAAGAAATCTGAATAATAAAAAATTCAAAAATAATTATAGAGATAATAATTATAAAGATACTATAACTTGTTATAAATGTGGAAGACAAGGTCATACCTCAAAGAATTGTTATACAAAGAAAAAAATAAATGAACTCCATATTTCTGATAAACTTAAAAGTCAAATAATGAAGATAATGATAAATGAAGAAAGTGATATATCAGATTATGAAGAAGAAGATTTAAATATATCAAAAACGAATCAAGTAGTGAAAATGAATCGGAAATTTGTGATTGTATAGGAAATTGTACATGCGATTATAAAGAAATAAATACTATATATGAAGATAATGAAATAGAATCAATAATAGAATTATTAGTCAAATTAAAGATCCAAAATTAAGACAAATATATATAGATAAAATTAGAGAAAAATTAAAGACAAAAAACAATTGAAAAGATAAACAAACTTACAATTTAATGAAAATATGGTAAAAGATTTTAATAATAAAGAAAAATCCATACGATCAGTGAATTTACAAGAAGAATTAAACAATGTAAAAACTGAAGTAACAGATAATGAAAACAAAAAAATAAAAGATATAGAAGAAAAAACATTAAAAGAGGTTTCAAACAAAGAAAGTACTTCAACAACAAACCAAGAAATTAACTTACAATATTCAAAGTATAAGTATTCCAAAAAGTGGCATACCACGAAAATAAAACCATAAAAGGAAGAAATTAAACTATCACTAATAGCTTTATTAGATTCTGGAGCAGATTTAAATTGTATTCAAGAAGGACTTATTCCAACAAGATACTATGAAAAATCATCACAAAGAGTTGCTGGATTTAATGGATCCAGACTAAATATAAATTACAAATTAACTAATGTTCATATTTGCGAAGAAAATTATTGCTTCAAAACACATCTTATTTAGAAAAATTTAAGTTCTCAATAATTTTGGAGCAACCTTTATAACAACATATAATCAATTGCAGTACAATAATTAGGTCTTCTACAAAATTTTTGGAAAAGAAGTAACCTTTATGGTTTATAAATCCTATAAAAATAAGAGATATAAATATTATAGAAAATAAAAAGAAACATATAAAATATTTGGTTAATGAAATAAATGATATAAGAATAAAAAACCAATTACAAGAAAATTATATTAAAAATAAAGTCATAAATTTAGAAGAGAAATTTAAGAAAAATATATGTGCTACTACACCAAATGCTTTCTGGAAAAGAAAACAACATATAATAAAATTACCCTATATAAAAAATTATAATGAAAAAGACATTCCTACTAAATCAAAGTCCATACATATATCCCAAGAACTAGAAACTCATTGTAAAAAAGAAATACAAGAATTATTAGAAAAGAAATTAATAAGATCTTCAAAGTCCATGGATAGTTCAGCTTTTATGTTATGAATCAAGCTGAAATAGAAAGAGGAGCACCAAGGTTAGTAATAAATTATAAACCACTAAACAAAGTATTAGAATGGATAAGATATCCTATACCTAATAAAAGAGATTTATTAAAGAAACTTTAATATGATTCAAGAATATTTTCAAAATTTAACATGAAATCAGGATTTTGGCAGATAAAATAAAAAGAAAAAGACAAATATAAAAATGGGTTTTAACGTACCTTTTGGGTCATTATAGAATGAATGTAATGCCATGTTTGTCTATCAGAAATGCCCCTTCTGAATTTCAAAACATTATTAATGATATAATGATATTCCTATAAGCAGTTTTGCAACAGTTTATTGTAATGATAATATTAATATTTTCTAAAAACATAGACAACATTTAAAAGCATTAAACATATTCTATAATTATATTCAAAATGGTTAGCCGTTTCCTCCAACAAAATAAGTCTTTTCAAAACAGAAAATAAAGATTCTGTATACATGATATAATCTTGGAACAAATAAAACATATATGAAAGAAGATTTATAATTTACAAGTAAATTCCCTGATGAAATAAAAGACAAAAAATCAAGTTACAAAGATTTT